>APFE031338068.1:0-17015 GCA_000404065.3 Pinus taeda
TACTGGGAACTGAATCTTGATCAAGACTTCCTTGGACCAGAGAAGTCTTTTTGTAAGTCTGAACTCATTCTGCATCAGATGTCTACTTAACAACTAGCCTTTCAAATAGTGAAATCTTCATGCATGAAACTTAAGCGAGTTATGCCAATGACAATTCTATTCTTTAAGCCATAGTTCTGATAACAAATATTTATCATACTTCTATTCAATATTCTATCGAGGAATGCCTTACCATAGGGTCAAAATGTCTATAGACACAAGGCCTCAAACCAGATTTGCAATGAGAATTAGAACTTGAGTAATACCCAAAACAAGATACATGAATATATGAATTGTGCTAGCTTCTGGATCTCTGGTTAAGGCACAAAACAAGGTGATAAAATAACCAAATTAGGGTTTGTCAAATAATTACGTTGAAACCCTATACATACCTTGTTTAGAGAGTAAAGAAAATGCCACAGATTTCCAACAACTGCTCATGAGAACCTTAAATAATGAACTGTAATCTGGTTTAGAACTTCAATTCAAATTCAAGAGAATTCAGGAGGCCTGAAAAATCCATGATAAATCTCGATTTGTATTGAGGTTGGTTTGAATTGGCTTCTCCAAACCCAATGCTACTTATGCACATAGTACATTACAACATCTTTTTATCCACAAGCCACCAGCAAAAGAAACATATATTGCTCAATTTGAAGGGTTTAAGACATCCACTAATGCAAATTGTTTGAGATGGAAATAATGATGTTATGTGCAAATAACCAAATGGCATTAAACTCAATTCTGAGCAGAGATTGCAGAGAATAGACATCAATTCCGCAGAGAATCCATGTCAGTGAAACAAATGTCAAAGTATATGCTCCCAAGGAACATAAAAATCTATATGATTCCTTGCCACAGGATCCACGAGATATGCCAGTAATGGATAGAAAAACTGAAATTGAACTTAGTGTTAGCTTTGGCTACAAGTGCAATGAGAAACAAATTAGTGTCTGTAGGCCTTCACATGAAGTTGAAGTCTCTGCTGACATAGAATTTAATAATTCAAATTGCCACAAGAGGAGCAGTTCATTTTATTGCTTGTCTGGTGCTACCCTTGGTGCGAATGCAACATTAGCCAATACCAGAATCTGTAATGGGTTGATTGAGGAGGAAATATTGCCAGGTTTAGATTCTCCTAGATCATTTAGGAGACTAGCATCTTCTCCCTCACTGTCAAGGTTAGAATTTTCATCGTCTTCTTCTCAAAACAGTATTTCCACAATGAGTGGCAGCTTATCTACCCAACATGACATGCTTGAGGGCGAGAAAAGTATGTTTGGCATCTATGAGTGCTCCTACTAGAGTAGAGACTTCAAGTTTTCTGAATGCTACTAATGTCCAAATGGTTGGTGGAGCTGTTGGAGAAGACCGTGTTCAAGCTGTATGCTCAGAGGAGAATGGATGGCTATTTTGTTTTCTTGAGATAGAAATCTCAGAGAAGGTGAAACTTCTCAGAATAGAGGTATAACAAACTGTAAAAAAAATCCTCAGGGGCTTAATCTTAACATCGATGAGTTTTAGATCAATCAGTTTCTTACTTAATCGTTACAATGAGGACAGTTGTAATCTGTGCAACCAAAATTACAAAATATTTTCCAACGAAAATTTAGAGAACAACGCATGATCTAAACTTCCAAAATAGAGTTATATATATATATATGAAATTATGGAGTTATAAAAAATGCATAAATACCAGAGTTTCAGTGTCATCCATCTAAACTCTAGATATGGACACTATTGTCTTACCGAGTTTTGCAATTTCACAATATTTACAGTGTTAGTCGAGTAGTGTGTGGGTAAACCTGGGAAATGGTCTTATGTGATGTTATCGGTACTATCGATCCTATGCCCGTCGGTACTACCGAAATATAAGCGATTTATGAGTAATTAGATTAATTCACGCTAAATAATGTACAGGTTGCCAAATCATTGAATAATTCTGTGTATATTATGAGATGAAATGGAGTTGTTAAAAACGAAGGATTTTGCCAGGGCAAGAGTTTAACAAAACTTTTATTTTTTTAATATGTCAAATCTGATCTTTTTCCTACACTCTGAGCGAATCGTGCAGCATAAATTAGGTACACCGAAGGCTGCAAATTGATTCTACAGGACCACATCGAATAAAGAAATTTAGAGCACTAAGTATTTAGTGATTGCAGTCTAATGCAAACCGCGTTGGAGTAAGAAAGGAGAGGTAGGCCAAGTCAAGATGCCACTTTATATTATCTAACAAGACTTACCTTGGAAATGATTTACTTATTCCATTCCTTATAAATTCAAGGCCACAGAAAATTCTAAGGATGTTGAAAAGGTCAAATGGTTAGGCTATGATCCATCTTCCTTGCATTTTCCTAAAGATATTCAAAGTTTGCTCCCCATATTTAGATTAGAGATGGAAAACAAATTTTAGAAGAGAAATAAGTTTGGCCTCCCTCACTTCCTGATAAAAATAATTCCCTGTGGCTAATCAACATATTGTATCCACAAATAGCATCTAATTTCTCAAATGCATCCTTGGAAGACAACTCCAAGAACACAAGATGCAGAAAAAGATGAGATGCTTTCCATTAAAAACCATAGCAAAGGAAAGGATGAGATGCTTTCCATTAAAACCTGTAGCAAGGAAAGGATTTGACAAAGTTGAGGACCTAGATTCACTCATGCTCAGAGACTCTCACAACTTAAGAGTTGCACTTATGCAGATAAAGGTTATCAGTCCTCGAGAAAATACATCCGCAACTAGCAACAGAACACTAGTAGGAAGGTATATTTGGGAAAAAAATAACTGTTATTGCTTCTGCTACCATCCAATTTAGCCAATGCATTATTTTCTTGTGACTAGGGTGATAAACATTATGTATTAGAATGGTTTCCTTCATTTATATTTGTGAATGCATTCCCACACCCTCCATAAAGTTTTCAACTACATTGTCTACATTGCTACCACCATTAAAAACAACATTTTGCTCAACATAAGTTTCTGTTTGAATTTGAAATACTTTGCTAAAGGAATCCTTTTCAACACTAGCTACTCTAATACAGGAGTCCTTCCTAACTGTAATGGCCCCATAACAAAGCCTTTATAAATCTGAGAAGCAGCAACGTTTAAATAAAAATAACATAATATTCTATAATTAGAAAAAAATCTTTAAATTAAAAGTGTGATTACTTAGTATTTAAGTTTTCACATTCTAAATACTTCCATCATATCTTTTATCTTTGGCACACAATGAGGGTTGTAATTTTATAACTAAGACCGTTCGTCAGTTTTGACAATTCTCACACCCGTTTCAACCGTTTCAAGAAAAAAAAGAAAAAAAATCAGTTTTGACAATTCTCACACCTGTTTCAACCGTTTCAAGAAAAAAAAATTAACATAGGTCAAGAATTTTTAACCGCGTCAAATATCGTGCCTTCTGTTCATGCTGACTCGAACTTATTTTCATGAAAGAGTTTTTTTAATGTGATCGGCAAGATCTACCAGGGGTAAAAGCTCTTTCAGCTGCATGCCTAGTTATAAGGATGACACATACACTATATTTTTCTGGTGCCTTAGATGTTTCACTTAGATTACCTTCCAAACCATCAACTTTCACAGAGAAGAGATCACCATATACTTCCTCTCTTCCTTCAATTTACAAATCCATACACAACATATCCACCAAAGCAGAGCCACAAGAAAATATAGCAGTGATCGGGGAAATGAAATGCACAATAATTAAATTTGGTCACACCGGCATTGTAATGTTAGATCTAAACAAATAATTATTGTTCACACTAGCACTGTAATGTTAGATATAAACACACCATTAAGATTGGATTCAACAATAATCGTGATCACTTGCATTAATACACAACGATATTCCAATTTGTTGACTGAAATTTTATATAATAAAAAAAAAGCAATTCCTCTGACACAGAAATGGAAGAAAAAAAAAACTGATTTTCCCCTTGACCAGTGCTTCAATCAATTTGACATAGCTCTATCCAGCAACCTAGAAATGCCCAATTTCTCACATAGCCATCAATACCCAACACATTGGTGTCTTTCTATTTTCCCAATCCATCCTCTGCCTCCAGCAAAAAATAGCCATCAACCACTCAGCATACATAAAAAATAACCGTTGTCTCACTCATTAAAGGAAACCACGTTCAGAAATATTTTCTCATTGGAAAAAGGAAATCTATCCCTTTTATAGTAAAAATAAAATAAAATTAGGCATCCACATTTCTTTAAAACCATTGGCCTTCATGTTTAATGCGACAAGAAATCAAAACATATTTCTCTCGCACTCATATTACCCACGATTTCCAGGAGTTAAGTGCATGGTAAGAATTAGCTACGTACGCTCACTTGAATTCCTTAGGGATTGTTTAGGTGAGAATGAAACAACCACAAACGCTGTAACAAAGAAATCCAGGGAGATTGTGCAGGTGAGATTTTTTTGTTTCCTCTTTTTTTTTTTTATGCACGATAGCAAGTAATCCAGGGATGCTCCGGCATCAGTATCTTGCAGACGTGTACGTGACCAAGTATCATGTCAATTTGCAGAAGAGTGCATGACCATGTAATTTCCAACAAAATCCTGCAATCCTATTTTCAATATGTGACTATATGGGAGTTGGAGGTGAGTGTGCGGGGACATAATCACACCATTTCAAAGCCTAAGGTTTCTAATCGTACATTTTCAATCTTTTCACAGTTTTCATACATGCTCGATCAAGTTGAATTCCAGTTCTTTATATTTTGTAATGGAAATCCAAGGAACCGTGATCATACCTGTGTCCAATATACCCTACAATCAACGAAGTTCGTGAGATCACATCTCGTATGGCATTTGATCGACCAATAAGCATGCATCTTCCATTATCCTGTGTGCTGCATCTAACTAAAGCCTCTCGAGGCCTCCCCAGAAAATCCATTATATGCATAGCTTGCAATCAAGCCACTTCATCGGGTCACATTTCATTAAGACAATTTTTCAAACACTTGGCATACATTCTAACCAGTGTAGTCCTAACAAAGATATCCACCTCAAACCCAATTCTGATAATGTAACTGTAGAGACAACTACTCTGATCTGGAGCATTCAGCCTAGAGAAATACCAAGGATAATACATAAGGTTATATGTTCCAGCTTCACAGCTACAAAATGCATTTTCTTGCACAAGCTGAGCACCTCCTTGTCTTGCACTTGTTCGATATATCTACCCATTTTTTAGCATACACAATACCACAGTTCTCTCAGGAATTCTTTCAATATTCTGGCATGCATACTCAATCTCCCAACACAGAACTTTCCTGACCAAAAGTGTTCCATATCGGCACCTTGATCATTTTCGCATAAACATTAATGCTTCGTGTTGCAAACTCCACACCGATTGTAGAATTTGACTCCAGGGTAAATTCATTTCAAGTAAATCGGAAAAGAGGATTGGACTTACCAATACCAGAATACCTCAATTAAAACCACCTTAGACAAATAGTCAATCATCAGCCACTTTGGAAGCCATCTTCCCACGGCTCTAATGAAATCTTGGGTTTGCTCAAGAGCCCAAAACCTGGATAGCTACACGGTTAATTTCACCTTATTGCAGAAAGTCAATGGCTCTTTCAATGTGTAGATAATGAATATTGGCCTATTACGGTGACAGCATAGAGGAATATTGAAGATTCAATTCCTTTCCACTTCAATAAGAAAAGGGATTGAGGACAGATTAGTGATTGTTTTGCTAGGTGACTAATAATTTTATGTGTTGAATGAATGATATTTAACTGACATTTTCTTGTTTCAGTTCAAAAGACAATGCCAAAGGTGTTAACCACAACAGCTTAACAGCTACAAGGTTAGAGGTTCAAGCCCTCCTTCTAGCGATATTTGGGGTTTAGTGGGCTTTGAGTCCAGATTTTGAACCTGGCTCTGATACCATGTGTAAGAACATGATTCCTATTATTAGGGCCTCAATCTATTATACACTAACAGATCTATTTTTTTTTTATTTGCAAGTAAAAAAAGAAGCTTGTTGGCCTTCTCACAAAGCTTTAAACATTTAACATCTTATCATTTTATCATAAGCAACATAAATTAAGGTGATCATTCCATTGATATCAATTTAACAAGAGTAGACCATGGAAAAATACTTGTTCCGGTGGTTGATGATGATACCTTTCTCTTATAGCTCCAACTGAACGCTCATTCTCACCGACCCAACCGGATTTACCTCCCAGCCAACTAGGAAACAAATTCCTAGCCCAGGAAACCTCCACAGGTTCCCTAGCCCTCGGTGACCAAGTCCAACCAGATATAGTGTGTCATCAAAAAGAATGTGCAAAACCAGATAACAATATTTTCTTCCTCTCAAACCCAAGAAACCTCCATAGGTTTCCAAGGTCTCCCCAAAATCATAACAAGTCTAAACAATCACAACCAACCCCCACAATCCTAAGCAAAACCTCCCAAAAACTCCCCCCTTTTCTCCCTTCCCCCTTCCCTTTTTATACCCTCCTTCCTTCTCTATCTCAACCACCTCTCATTAATGTAATTCGAATTTCTCCACCCATCCCTTTCCTTTCTCACCCATCCCTATTCATTCTCACCCATCCCTATAGCTTGACTTCTCTTCTCCCAAATAAGCTAAGTTACATTGAAATGTAAAGTAATTACATGGATAGACCTGTTTCTCCTTAATAAATGTGAGGTTACCTTTGATTATGTTAAATGAATATATATATATATGATAAATGATTTGAGAGACTATGTTCTTTCCCAAGTAAATGTGGGTACATGGGAAATGTGAATATGTAATTACCATGGAGAGACAATGTCTTCTCCTAATAAAATTGAGGTACATTGGTTAATGAATGCAATCATACATTTTAAATATGAAGAACCAAATTTACCCAATATTCAATTTGAGAAGGTAAGTGGAGAATTTAAATAATGGTAATCATGAATTTTATATTAGACCTATATTTCTCAACATTTTTAGATAATGTAAACATTAACAAAATTTGTAGGATAAGATTTAAGTGGGGCATTACAATGAACATAGATTTTAGATAGCTTTGTCACCCCCATAAATATTTAGATATTTCTTTTTTCTCTTTGGACCTAGTCCTTAAGTTGTTATTTTTAAAAATATATAGCCCCTTAAAGAAAATGGATCACTTTTGATAAACTATTTTTTCTCTTCCAATCATCCTATCCAATCCATTGATCCTCGGGGGAATCTAAATATTTTACCCGCGTGAAGGGAAGTTTGGAGCATTGTTGCCAAGATTAATCCCTTAAATGATTTTTTCCATGTAAGATATATTAGGTTTTTCTTTTAGATATTCATCCTACAAATATTTTTCATACATGGTGATATAATAGGGCCATAGACAAAAGGATTTCCTAGGGGCTTAATCAATTTCTCATTGTGAGATAATGGGCGGATGAAAGATTCAAACTGTGACAATAGATTATGACTCAGACTAACCTGCAATACCCAGAATCACATTCTTCTCCACTTTAAAATGAATACATCAAAACTGTCCATATAAAAATTCTGATTGCTGGCAATTTCATACACTATTTTGTGGAAGCTTAAATTCAATCTGTGATACTCATGATTCAACATACATTGAAATCATATTTCAATTTCAACAAAATTGTAACCGTGTCACCCTTTTGCAATAATACCATGCAATTCGCTTTAAACTTACCTCACTGTCCCTTTCTTATATCTCATTGTCTGCACACTGATTCCATTAAACAACTTATACCCATTCAAATTCATCACAATAGTTTGGAATCTAATCGAACCGCCCCTTAATTTAAATTGCAAATAGTCAACCCTTAACTGTATTCATACATTGTGTTGAATACACTTACCAACAGAATCTTATGAGGATTCTTACGATCAGATCCAGTAGATCGAACAAACCAAATATATTTGCAATCACCATCTCTGTATGGCTTCAATTGCACAATGAGCCCATCATACAATAAAACAAAATGCGCCTAGCTTCAATTAAACCTTTCACGCAACATATCACAGCAAGAATTTGATGCTGTAACAATTATATCAACCCTCACAACAACCAATCTATGTCAATTCTTTACACAACGTTTCAACTCTGCTTACAAAACAACATCGATAACAGATTTAGAACAAAGTTACCTTCTGCAGCCTCTGACAAATGGGCCATCGCTTAACGCTGGGTTGCTAGACTCAATTAACAACAACAATCAATTGGTTTGATTGACAATTCTTGGTATCACTCATCATCCTGCAGACAAATAACCACTGGTCAAACCTTCAGTATTATTTGATTTCTCTAATTCTGAACGAGAGAATTCGTGCTTTGCAGCCCTTTCAGCTTACAACATTTGGTTTCATATCTGATACCATGGTCAGGCAAATTATCCAATAAATAGTTACATTCTATCACAGTGTAATCTCCTTTCTTGAAATGGAATGTCAGAGCAGAAAAGCCCGAATTCAAAGAGCGTTTGTCGTGAAAGCAGACTTTCAGGCCAACACTAAAACCATTGACCCATCAAACATGAATCAATGAAACCAATACTTTTTCCACAGTATCATAAGCAATCTGTGCAGAAAAATGATATCAATCAGCAATCTGTGGCGGAAAATGATATTAATCGGCGTTTATAAATCGCGATTTGCAGCCCACTACAAGTGTGAATTGCGACTCCAGCACCTAGGCGATGATTACAAACAGATCCGACTTTAATTCAAAACAATTTTATAAACCTTTCGTCCACACCCTTTGTTAACTGAATGTGATAATTAAAATCTCCTCTCCGATCCGATCCAACGGTGTTATTGGATCCAATTTGCAATACAAAACATCAGATGTGTTTTTAAATCCACTCAGGAATTCACCAAGTATCTTTGTGCCGAGTTTCCGTATTAAAAACCTTTACAGCTCGCAGCTTTAATCTATGCCACGTTTGTATTATCATTCCAAGCAATTTCCAAAGAAGCCAATTATCCAATAACACATGCTCGTATATAACAATGCATACAATTTTCAAAACAAACATAGATAGAGTTCTTAAATCAATTACGCAGACATTATCACACAATATCATCAATACTCATTTGATGATCACACAATATCATCCATTGTCATTTGATTTGGGCAGAATACCATTACGCTCCTAATACCCACATAAAACAGAAATTCATTTATTTTCTAAATTATTCCAGAATTATGAATTTTGATACACAGCTATATTCACACTCAAATCTGAGCTTTCGCTCAAAAACTCCTCACCCACCAACACTTCACACTCAACCCTAACTAATTCTCTCTTAAAAAATTCCTCTCGCTCTCTCTAACAAGATCTATCTATAGACTTCCCCTTCCAAAACTACTATCTATCAGTATTCCTAATATTGCTAACAGAAATTTCCTATTCCCCTAAAGATCTTAATAGAATATCCTATCCCATAACTCTGGCTACACCTATCTAACCAATCTTATCCCTAACTCTAAAATAAGACAATCTTTTATTTATTATAAACATAAATAATAACAAACTATTTAGGGAGTTTTATCCCTCTAAATAACCCTAAATTCGACCCAACAGTTAATGAATTTTACTGTGATTAGCCACAACATGTGGACAATCCTCCACATTGCTACAACATGTGGACAATCCTCCACATTGCTGGCTAATGCTGATGCTCCTTCATGGTGAAGCTTATACCATTGTTTTATTCTCTTTGATATCACTCAAGCTCCTCCAAAGCACACCAATATGTTTAAATTAAACCCTGATTGGCTCAAGAATCAATCTATAGTACAAGGAATAAGAAATGAATGGATCCCTCTCTCTAAAAATGACTAAGAACCTTCCCTTCTATAATTTCAATCAAATCTAAAAAGAGAGAACCTTCCTTTCTATAATTTCAATCAAATCTAAAAAGGGAAGGAGCAACTTCCATCACCTTGGAAAATGAATAACATGAATCAAACTCCAAGTTTCTATATAGGTCGTAAAAGCTAAGCTTGGGCCCTTTCGAGAAGAAGGGTGACTTGGAGTGCTCAAGAAAGAACAACTTGAAGAAGTAAAATTGTTGGAAGTCCATAAGTCAAAAATTTACCTAGATAAGGGAAGGAGGATGAAAGTAAGAGCCATCTTGATTCAAGTATGAAATTAGAACACTAAATTCTTCCACCACTACGTAAATGACATTAAATCCATCAATATAATTTGGTATATAGTTAAGGAGGATTGTTCCTAATCTTCCACCTTCCAAGAGATTACTTAAGAAGGTACTAATTATTTTGTGAATCTCTATAGAGGGGGTGGACAGCCAAACCTAAACCATATTCTATGAGGGGCAACATATTTTCCTCATTTTGTGGATGAAGAATACAATGAGGCTCTAAAGGAGGAAGTTTCAATGGAGGAGCTTGGATCCACCATTCATAGCTTATAAAAAGAAAAATGTCATAGATTGGATGGCCTTCCTATGGAATTCTATATTGGCTATTTCGAATTTATTGGAGAGGATGTCCTTGAAGTGGTGGAATACTCTAGATCTAGAGTGAATATTTTAGATCCTTTCAATACAAAGGTATAAACCCCTCCTCTACTGATCACTATAGAGCTATCTTTCTTTGCAACACCATATACAAGATCATACCTGAAATCTTAGCCTAGTTCCTAAAAAAAATCTTTGAAAAAAGATATGTTGTAAATAATTTGGGCTCCTCAAGGGTCATAAAATACATGATGCAATTGGTCTAGCTCAAGAGGGACTCCACATTATTGATAGCAGCAATCAATTGTCTAAATGTGGATTTATCAAGGCATTAGATAGGGTAAATTGGCTACATATAAGACTGCTTCTACTACATTTTTTCTTTCGCCATTTATTTGTAGCTTGGATCCTTTGTTTTGTCTCCTTAGCCTCTTTTTCACTAATTATGGAGAGTGCAACTTCGGCTATTTTCACTTCAAGTCAACTGTTGTGACAAGGATTTGTTGTGACAAGGATTCCTTGTCTATAATCTTCTCTCCCTGACGGTGGTAGAATGTATCAATAAAATTATAAATGGTGCTCTCTGGTCTCCTCTTCAAAGGAATCTCCCTAGGAAATCAATGGACACTTTTAAATCTTATTTTTACAAATGATATTCACTTCTTTTGTGAAGGATCATTTAGAGTTCTAGATGCCTTTAACTTAGCTCTAGATGCTTTCAGTGAGGCTATAAGAATGGTAATTAAATGAATCAAAATCCTAGATTTTATTCTAGGGTATGGAAGAATAGGACAATATCCCATGCACAATGTTTCTCTAGGCTAGGGATATTTCAAATGGTCTAATATACTTAGGTTTTCATTTGAAGTGAAATAAATATTTAAAATAGGAATAGGTTTGGATGATAACAAAAATTCAAAAATGACTATCTACCAAGTGCTTCCTATAACTTTCTCGAGCTAAAAGGTTCCTATGATAAAATTAATTATTAAAGAAATTCGCAATTTTTGGGCACTCTCACCTCGATTCCAAAAAGAGTTCATAAGAAAATCAAGGAGCTCATCCTTTAGTTACTCTAGTCTGGAAATAAATAGAAACACATTTTTACAATGACAACATGGAAATATTTTACTTTATTCATCTATACTCTACCTTCCAAATTAGTTCACCTATACTCTAGCATCCAAAAGTTGTTGTCAGCTCATCCATGGGGCAAGGATTGTGGATGCAATATATTGCTCAGAAATAAATTCATCCCACCTCCATGTCTAACTAGATAATATCCATTACAAAGTCATCTACCTTAATATCCATTAAAAAATCATTTACCTCAAGTTCCATTATATGGAAAGCTATTGTAAATGAGTACCCCATTGTTTGCAATCTTTGTGTTTGGTCTATTGGATATGGGGAAAGATCCAAATTAGGCAATATCCTTGGGTGGGTAGTTTACAAAATGAAACTCCCTTAGTGGACCTCATTGGTGTGAAAAAATCAAGAATGGATATATGGATTTGTGTGGTTCAAAACTTGACTGCATATATGGATTCAACACCGTCAAAAACTTTTGGAGCACTTAGATTGTGAAGAAATCACTTGTCAAACTTGTGGTTTCAATGAATCTGTGCAAGATTCTACACAAATTAGATAAAAAGTAAAGCATAAAACTTCTCAAAAAGTCCACTATTATATATATATATATATAACAAGATTCTTACCACATAAATAGCCTTCACTACAAAACCATGGCTTATCCACATGCCTAAAAACCATAACTCATTTCATGAAACTTGTTCATATGACATTTTTTAAGCAATGAATTTATTTACAAAAAAGAAAAGAAATATCCACTTTTGAAAAAAATATTAATGTTTGATATGTAATTAGTCATAAGAATAGTCACATATTTTCTGAAAATTAACTACTATATATATAGAATATACCCAAATAGTTTAACAAATAAATTAAAAAATATATAGCATAAAATAATAATATTAATAAATTAGAGGCATTGGAATTGGCTTTAACTTGGTTCACAAGTATGGATTTGGAAAAAAAGGTATTTTTGAAAGATTTAACAGGGCTAAACTTTATCAAGCTTCATACAAATACAATGATCACATTCTAATATAATGCACATCTTCATACATACAATATTAAGGCTAGGCAACTTAAATGCACATTTTCATCCTTACAATATTAGGGCTGCTCCAACTTAAACTCAACACAATGATCACATCCTAATATAATGCACATCTTCATCCATTCAATATTAGGACTGCCACAACTTAAACTCAACTTAGTGATGAACCAGAAAAATATCTTCATCCATACAATATTAACTCTGTGCCAACTTAAATGACCATCTTCATCCATAAAATATTAGGGCTTCCCCAACTTAAACTCAACTTAGTGATGAAGCAAAAAATTATTAAAATAAAACAAAAAAATCAAAATTGTTAGAATAAAAACAGGAATGTAAAATATATTAACCCAAAAATCCTTTAAAAAAATCTAATGAGATAAGAAATTAAATCAAACATCCATAATGTCCATGTATAACACACTTGGGTATATTTAAAACTGCCCTCACCAAATTGATATTATAATCTAATCATTAATGTGATCATAAATAAGTTGGACATTATAAAAAATCAAAATGTTATTTAAAAATCCCTCCCAGGTTGATGATCGTTTCTAATCAATTACATCAACTTTATCAGGCTTCATATAAATACAGTGATCACATCCTAATAATATAATGTACATCTTCTTTCATACAATTTTGGATGCTGCAGAAACTAAACTCAACTCAATGATGAAACAAAAAACATTAAAGATAAAAGTTTCAAAACTATTCAAAACTCATAGAATAAAATCAGGAATGTAAAATAAATTAACCCAGAAAACCTTAAAAATCGAAATCTTCAAAAATAGAATAATAAATTCAATTAAACCTCTATAATTTCCAGGTCCAACACACTTGGGTATATCTAGAATTGCACTAACCAAATTGCTATTCTGATCTAATCCTCAAGGTTTTCATAAATAAGTTGCACATAATAAATCACAAATGTTATTTTAAAAGCCCCACACGCTTTCCACCGTGAATACGTCAAAGTAAATATATGAAAATAATTGTCTGCTAAATCCAATTTGACCGGAACCAAAAACATTGACAAACAACTATTGTGAAAGTAATATCACAGACGAACAAAAAATTCACTGAGAGGGATCTCCTCTGAGATTGTTCCCTGCTCACGACTTTTCTTCAAAGACTCCCACATTTGGCAAAATTCTTCTGGAGGTTGCGGTTTCACTTGTTTGAGCCCAGGAGCTATTTGAAGAAGGCAACCCAACAAACGAAGTGCTCTCGCATCGTATTTGTCGATATTTATCTCTACTAATTGAAGATTAGCAAGTGGGTACGTTGAAATTGGATCTCCTTCTACATCTTCCTGAGTTACATATTCCTGCGTTACAAAGTATATATATTATATACCCCAACATGCACTCTCAACAATAATGACATCTCAACAATAATGGCGACGAAATGAAAAGTAGGAAACAGAATAGGAGGATTCTGTGATTAAAGCAAAACTCTTACGGATAAATCTGAGATAGAAGCGTTTCTAACCCCTACTGAAATTCATCAAAGGAGTTATTCACTTACCAGAATCGACAGAAACCACTACTTGGGTTCATCAAAAGAGTTATTCACTTACCGCAGTGAGCAGTCCGAGCAGGTGTAATCGCTGAAGGTTAGGAAGCCTCGAGAGCAGGTTTAGCAGAGGCACCGCCATCATTTGTCTCCCAGGAAATGCACACCCAAGATGTATGATAAGCACTTTCAATGACCTAAGCGTACCCATGAATTCAAGAAATCTGTTGACAGACAAGTTGTATCGTGCATCGCCACCTGAACTCAACCACAACTCAATCAAATTATTTCCACGCTCCATTTCGAATCTGTGGATCTTTGAGGATAGCTCATAAAATCCCATTCCATTCACTGTCAAATCTTCTCCCCAAGTGAATGCCTTCAGAGTTTGAAGTCTAGGGCAATTGACTGTCAATCCTCCGTACCAAAAAACAGATACAACTAAATCTGTAAGGCTGTGAGATAAAATGACAGGCCTGTTCAGGCCAGAACATCTAGACAACTTCAGCTTACGAAGAAGTGGACAATGCAAAAGAAATCGTGCTAAGATGTCGTCTCTCATTTCGCAATTGGTGAAGCTGCACTCAGTGAGATGGTTGAATCCCGCGAAATCAGTTGGAAAAGTGGTGAGAATACAGTTGTAGAGTGTGAGATTAGTGAGACGACTGCATAAGAAAAGGGAGGACGGCGGGGTTTCCTGTACGTAGCAATATTCGAGAGAGAGATGTTCCACGTTCTTCTGGGCAACCCACCGAATCCATTCCGATACGCTTTGCTGTGTAAACTGCCAACGGTTAACAATAAAGAGTTCAGGAACCCACATAGAGAGTCTAGGACCCCACATACTGTGAATGTCTGTGGTGAGTGTAAAGGACTTCAGATCCGATGAATGGAACCGCAATACGTGGAATATTCTATTTTCCACAGTTGACAAATCATATGTTGTAGGCGCTTGATTCGGTGATGAGACACGATAGGGGGAGAGGGTGAGATGGGGTATTTCTCTGTAAAGAAATCTCCAGCGACGAGAGAGGACAGAGCATTTGATGGCATCTCTAATGGTGAGGTTAGAGAGGACGAGGGAAAGGATATCGTCGGGCAGTGAAGATAATCTATCGAGAGCCATTGGGCCAAAGATTGCTCCCCCCTCTCACGGACGGAATATAGCGCGATTGGATTCAACGAGTGCTGCGGTAAAAAAGCTGAGCGAGAACCTAAATTGAAAGTGGTAAGAACTGAACCAACCAAATATTTATAAGGCTTCCAAACATATGCATAGGTTACTTGGATTAGATTGGGTATCTAGGTTCTTTATACCATTGGGCCATTACATATTTTTTTAATCCCGTTAGATTTATTTTAAAATTATATTATTATTATTATTATTATTATTATTTTTTGGGTTTTGAGGATTTAGGGGTCGACATAATGGGTTGTTATTTTTTCTACAAATTTTCAAATGTATGGAGAGACATTTTTGGTCCTTGTCATAAAGGTTAAGGAGTAGGCTATGGGCTATCATTATTACCAGTCTTGTTCTATAAGAATCAATTCAATTAATCAGAACAATAAATTTATTCATTTTATTGAAAAGGTTTTCATAATTAGAAAAAGGGAATTCAAACTTGTAGAAGATATAACATTTTTTACTTAAATATAACAATAAAATTTAGTGTAAGATTGTGATTTTTTTTGTTTAACATATATTTTTATAATTAAAAAAAAAGCTTTGAGAAAAGTCATTTCATCCGTACACATTTATAAAATATTTTTCAAAAATAATATAGAACTTAAAATTAGTTTGGTCATCATAGAATTACTTATTAAATTAATAAATAAAATAGTATTTTTAACCTTTTTTTTTCCTAATGAATTCTGCAAAAACCTATTACATATTTCTTAAGAATTTTTGTGATTTGTAAATTAAACATATTTATTAAAAATTTATATAGTTAATATTTTATCAATATAGATAATAAATATTAGTATTTTTTTTAAGTTATATGGTGTATTGGTTGATATGTTTCTTTAAGATGGGTGAAGTGTTCGATATATCAATGAAAACACAATACGTAGTTTATTAAAAGTTTTCATTAACATCAATTTATTTACTCTAAAAATCTTCATGGTAATTATATATTATTAAGTTAACATTTATTTTTAGAATAAAACATTTTATTGTTTAGAGGATTTTCGGCGAAATCACATAGATAATCATTTGTCAATGCTTTTCGAACCAACCATTGTGGTTCATCGTCATGACAAGTTGAAGAAACAGATCCAACTTAGCATGTTAAATAGTTGAGCAGAGACTCCAACAGCTAAATTGATAATCACTAATTTTGACCTTAGGACCCGGTCAAATTATTTTAATATTCTTGCTATATTTTCATTATTATTATTTCCGGAAATAAGTTAAATTATGTAAAAATATATAAATAAATAAATACTTCCACTCGTTAGTAATTCATTTATTTATTAAGGAATTTACACTTCTGTGATCCATAACATTGTTTAGAGGATTTTCGGTGAAATCACATAGATAATCATTTGTGGAAGCAGATCCAGCTTATCATGTTAAATAGTCTGAGCAGAGATAGTTAACGACTAATTTTGACTAAGAGACCCAAGCCAAAAATTAAAACTAAAATTAATAATATAATATTATTATTAATAATATATGGAAATTATATAACATAAATTCAAGGTTAGTTAAATTTTTAATTCATTAATCTATTTATAATTTATTTTAATATTATTAATAATATTATTATATTAATAAATAATTTATTTTTAGGAAATTTAG
>APFE031338070.1:0-15138 GCA_000404065.3 Pinus taeda
AACTATGATGTAATTACACATTTTACAATTATTTATATATAAAAAACTATAAAACATTTGCATGAAAAAAATTAATCAAAATTTGTTTTTAATATAATATCGATATTGGAAGGTATGTGACAGGTAGCTTGAGGTTTTAGAACTTATGATGATAACGTCACACACTTTGCTTCAAATGTTTGTTATCCTCGCCAATATGATGTGTGGGTTAAGCCAAGGTGACTTTTACTAGCTATAATGGTATGTGATTTTTGATGGAAATAATAATTATAAGTTTTTGCAACAAGTTCTTCTTTATATTAAAAAAAACAAATTTGTAAAATATTTTATGCCATCAGGTATTTTTATTTTGGACTAAACTTTTCATGATTACACCGTAAGGAATTTCCCCTTTGAAATCAACTCCCCTCTAAAGGTACATGTACATTCATGGGCCTTTGATTTAAGTGTGAGACAATTAAAATAGTTTCAACCATATGATTGATTCTACCGGTAATAAATTAGTTACAATAATAAGTCTCGTGACCTCGCTATGTAGCAGGTCAATCGCCCTTGCTCACACTACTTGCTCGGAACTATGCCCCAGGTCGACCGCCCTTGCTCACACTATTTCTTGCTCGGCACTACTTCCAGGTGCTGCCTCCCCCTAGCTCATTACCCAAACCCTCATTCTCATCCTCTGCCACTGCAAAATGTTTCTCTACAACTTCTTCAAGGTTTTGTGGCCTTTTCGTGGTTTTTCCTCATATCACTCCAGTTTACTTCTATGGTTTGAAAATTCGGAGAGAAATACAATGGCACTCATAGAACTCACAACAATCGGTGAGCTCCTTTTCTCCTTTGTTCTTCATCCACAGTTCAATACAATAGTTATCTCTGACGTAAGATCATGGCCTTTGTTGAAAAGCAGGGAGAAAGTTGGGTGTTCACTTGGCGGCAAGCTCCTGTGCCTTCACCCGACTCATCTTTTGCCCACGACGATTTGTACAGGTAAGATGTGGCTTAAGCATTGTTGTAATTCCTTTGTTATACATTCAAGATCTTTGTTTTTATTGTTTGATACTAATTTTCTACTCCTCTGTGTAGGTGGAACTATCTTATCGGTACCCATCCACCAAAACGGGCACGAATCGATCACCACTACCCAAGCACTCCACTTATCTCCATGCAGACTCCCATGTGTGGTTATTCTTGAGACAGACTGATGAGGGTTTTTAAATCAAGGTTTCTGTTTGTATTTTTATAAACCTCTGAAGGGTTATATGACTTCTTAGAAATAACCGGTGTATGTAGAGAGACACTCCATTTTATGGAAAGATGATAAGTTTGATTTCTAGTATTCTGGGTTACTAAACAACCGTATACTTTCATTCTATAGAAATTTTAATCTTGTTTCTTAAATCTTGAACTATGTCGAGGAAACTTATTTCAATATTTCCCCAAATGTTTTTGTCTTTTATATGAAACTGTGTTAGTGCTGGCTGTGAACTCTTTTAAATCGTTAATTCTTAATTTTGCTATTATGGTTCTCCCGTTAATTAGATATTTTTCACTCAGTAATGTGAATTTTCTTAGAATAATTTTGTGTACTTTTGTGTGGTTAAATTACAGTTCCTTGCTTTATCGATGCGCTTACAGTTTTTGTTCTTACAATGGCACTTAAGCCCCTTAATTTTTGACTATACGCCTCTGAGAATAGGGATTGTTCCCTAGATGTTGTTTAGACAACAGGTTTCAAACCTTCAGAGGGAGGACCCCTCACAGACCAGCTGAGGATGTCACGTTTGCAATGGTCCGATTTTTTCAGAGAGGAGGAACATTCCAGAACTATTACATGGTGGATTTTGATCTTCTTTCATCGTCTGCTTATGACAATACACATTTATAATTGTGTTATTAATTTCTTTGTATGTTGCAGTACCATGGAGGCACAAACTTTGGGTGGACAAGCGGTGGTCCATTCATTACCACTAGTTATGAATACGATGCCCCGATTGATGAATATGGTATGCCAGAGTTGCCTTTGCCCAATTTTATTCGGCATTGAAAGAGTGTGGGGGAGGTTTTTCTAAAGGGTGCACCTGGGTTGTATAGAACTGAAAATGAGTCTGGTTCAATTATCCTTCTACAATCATAAATTGTAAAGTTAGGAACCATTGTGAGTTTGTCTTTGGATTTTTTTTCCGTTTATTTGAAACAATATGTATTCTATGTTTACGTTTATGGGATTCTGGTAAAATTGTAAGTAGTGAGGCGACTGCATTTTTCATGTAAATAGACCTAACTAGATTTCTCTGTAAATATGCCCTGCTTAGTTAAAAAAAATTCGATGAAAAGTCATTCTCTATCTCTGTGTAATCGTAATCCTCTGTGATCCATAGAGGGAATATAAGGCAACTGAAGTGGGGGCATCTGAAAGAGTTGCACAAAGTGATAAAACTATGTGAACCTGCTCTAATCTATGGAGACATGAATATCATTTCACTGGGCAAAGGCTTTAAGGTTTTTCATTCAATTGAATAAATTACATATAATTCCATTGTATATAATTGTTTAACCCTTGCAAGGGAGTGTTGTTCTAAAAGTTGTTGAGTTGGAAAATAATGACACTTTTAGGCATCAAACTTACCCTGAATATGCAGGAAACGATATATTCTACCAAAAGTTTTGGTATCTGTGTTGCCTTCCTAAACTACGTCCACAGTAATCAGGATGCAATCGTGTGATTCAATAGGGTATCTTATAATCTACTTTTTTGGTCTGTTAGTGTCTTGCCCGATTACAAAAATGTGGTCTATAACACTGCAAGGGTTAGTGATATTTTCTACTCATTGTCACTAGATTAGCTGAGGTGATGATGAAAACTGTGGGATTATATAAGACCTCTAATCAAATGTGTATCGAATGTTACAAATTAGTATCCATACTTCCTTAATGGGAATGGAGCAGGTTAGCATGGAGTCCCTTCATCCCATTGGAACATCAAGTGAAGATAGAGGAAAAATATCTGTAAATTGGTCATGGCATAAAGAAGATGTTGGAATATGGGGAGAAAACAAATTCTCTACCCACATCTTGTTAGAGAAGCTCAACACAATTTTAGATAAAAGTTATTATCTATGGTATACAATAAGGTATTATGAACTCATAATTAACTTTGCATTTGAGACAAGGGGAGATTATGACACCTTGCCCCAAATATTTTTCCAATTAGGAAGTTGGTTTTTATGGAAGTTCACGAATTATTGTTATAGGATCCTTTCTCAGAAAAAATTCCCAGTAATATCAATTTCATGTCTTCTTGCTTTCTCTAGTTTGTGGTTGTTATCAAGATATATCTTTATAAAGAAATTCCATTCCATATTAATAAGTACTCAAATATAAGTACTATGAAGATATGTTAGGACTATTACTTCACAAATTTGTTAGGGTTTTGATTATGTATTTTATCAATACAATATTTATATCCATGAAGATGAACCTTTTTTAATGGGTGGAAGGCAAACAATCTTGCATGTGTATAGTTGAGGACATACACTTCATGTGTTTGTCAATGGAAATTTAGTAGGTGAGTAAAATGTTTAACTTTTCTATGTAATTTCTAGAGAAATTTCCCTTCGTTGGTTGATTTGGCACACCACGAAAGTTAATTTCTTAAATTTATGTTATATGTGAAACTGAATAATTCGATATAGGCTTGGATTGATGGATGGGTTGTTTAAATTTAGAAAAAGGTTATCAACACAAAGATGATATTTTATAGCATCTTAAACTGGAGATTATTCGAAATGGGGGTTTACATTTGAGAAGCCAATTGCACTGCAGGCTGGAGAGAATCATATTTCCCTACTAAGCATGACAATTGGATTGCAGGTTCAATTCCATACCTGAACGGTTAGAGGATATCAATATTGAAAGCAAAGTTTATTGCTTTTAAATGAGCAGGGACTTAAAAATTTATCTATTGTTGAGGCTATCTCAATCAACTACTTTCAGTATGAACTAACGGGAATTGATTTTTTTGGTGAATAGAACATAAGAGCTTTCTTTGATACATGGCCGATGGGAATAAATGGCCTTGTGAAATTGATGGGTCTTAGAAATGGTCCAATGGATTTGAGCTCCCAAATGTGGTATTACCAGGTCTTACTACCAAACTAGGTCATGCTATCCATTTGTTTCCTACCTTTTTCTAACCTGATTTTCACAAGTAATAATCCCAACAAGTTAGTATAGCTAGGAATGATTTCTCTTTGGTCGATATTCTGATCAATTTTTTCCATGTGTGCATACTTGATCAAAATTCCCTTCTAACATTGAAGGCTATCAGTTTTCCTTTTAATCACAGATAAGTCTAAAGGGTGAATACTTACAACAACTCTCATGGATTTCAGGAGTAAACCTTCCTAAAGAAACTACTCTCATCTGGTACAAGGTAATCATTGTCTCTGATTCATCTATAGATATGAAACTCTTCTTCTATTTGGAATTTGTAGAATAGATAGGGGATATCAAACACCTTTGGTCACACACAAAGGCTTTACATCAGTTAAAGTTTGGACTTGGGCTATTTGCATGACAAGGTCATTCCAAACACTATGTTCATACTAGCATAGATTGATTTGTCCTAGTTATAGTGATGGCCAGAGATTTGCTGATATTTTTCTTGATGGGATCATGTAGACTGAGTTTAATGCACTTGAAGGCACCAATTCAGTGGCTTTGGACGTAAGTACCATGAGAAAAGGGCAAGCATGGTTAAATGGAAATCATATTGGGTGCTATTTTGTTTCATTGAAGGCTCCCATCTAAGTACTCATATAAATGTGACACGAACTGTGGAAAACTCACTAAAAAATGGTAACCATTAATTAGAAAAATCATTAGAAATATTCATTCCTAGATAAAGCTTCTTTGTATATTTCGTAGTACTATACGTCCTAGAGTATGAGGTAAAACTGCTTTTGGTGTGTACTACTCTGTAAAATTAACAAGATAGGTCAACAATTACTTGAGGGGGAACCTTGGGCCTGGCAGACATAAACTAGGGGATGTTTGTCAGTGGAGCAGCCTTATTAGTCATTGGCCAGGATTTTTCTGTAACAATGTTGCATGCAAGAGGGTTTACTTAAGGGAAAATTCTCCTTACACTGCCTTATCTGTGCTAGCCTAAGAAAGGTTCTCATTCTCCTTTGATTGTTTGAGCAAATTTTTACCTGCTCCAGAAAAAACAATCATATTGATACTAAACAGAAAAACTACCTCAATTAGGTACCATGTTCCTCACTCATGGCTGCACCCAACAAAGAATGTATTAGTTCTACTCGAGGAAGTAGGCGGTGATCCTTTTGGAATTTCATCCTGGACAAGATACGTTGACACTGTCTACGCCCATGTGTCTCAAGCTCACCCTATTGTTAGCTCATTGACATTTCCAGAGCTTCATCTCTAATGTTCTTGAGGGCAACAAATATCATCCATAAGCTTTGCAAGCTTCATAAATCCAATTGGGTCCTGCAAAAATTTCATCAAGGGCCCTTACCATGCAGTGAATTCAAATTCCATTGTATAAAATGTATGCAATTCTTTAATACACTATTTTGATTGAGGGAGATAACGGAAGGTCTGCTAACATTATTTATTTATTTTTTTTTTCTTTTTTCTGTAGGCATGCCTTGGGAAGGAGACTTGTTCCATCTATGTTTCCAAAGATTTGTTTGGAATCTCCTATGCTGACAATCTCAAGTCTTTGGAAGTTGAGGGAGTTTGCAAATATTGATCAACACAACTGCAAAGCATATTTTCAAATAAATATGTAAAAATATAGCACTCGCTTTAGATAATTTTATATATAGAAGCCTGTAAAAATGACTAATGACATAGTTGAAGACATAAAAGTGTATACACAAAGCTTAACATCTCCACAAAGTCCCAAGTTCAAAAACCAACATAAAAGAAACATATTGGAGGGAAAATATTCCTGAAGTTTTAGATTGCACTATACCTCAAATACTTCCTTGTTCAGAATGATTATGACACAGTTGAAGGCGGTTAGGTGCATCATGATATTTGTATTTAATCAAATTAGCTTTGATAAGTCAAATGTTATTTGATTATGACAATACCTTCCATTCATGAAATTCAATTTATATTCCTTTTAACAACAACCTAACCAGGTATATAGCCTATTCTTGGGTTTCTATGTCATCCTCATCAAATGTCAAACCTTCTTGATATGAATATAGACTTCCTAAAAATGGGATTAATGCGTAAACAATCGTTTATCAGATCTGAGTCGCTCTTGGCTTGCTATGGGTGCTATTATGTGAATCACTTTCATTATCTAAATGACTTTTCCTGTTAGATTATATTCTACTTTTGACAAAGTCCAATTTCTTTTTGTATCATTTGTATCCTACTAATTTCGTCCATTTGAACTGCATAGTGCACCATTTAAATGTGTGCCACATTATTATTTCCTTCCAACAAGTCAAACAAGTCCACTATTCTTTAGGTTGATCTCAAAAGGAAACTTGTCACTGGATTTCTGTACATTTTACATTTTTGACTTAGCAGAAAGTCCAATTTCTTTTTGTATCATTTGTTTCCTGCTAATTTTGTCCATTTGAACTACATAGTGCACCATTTAAATGTCCGCCACATTATTATTTCCTTCCAACAAGTCAAACAAGTCCACCATTCTTTAGGTTGATCTCAAAAGGAAACTTGTCACTGGATTTTTGTATATATATATATATATGTAAGTGATACAATCTTTAGTAAAAATGAATTCAACATTCAACAAAAAAAAAATAAGAGTTTGGGTTGATCTCAAAAGGAAACTTGTCATTGAATTTCTTTACATTTTACATTTTTTATTTAGCAAGTCTAAAGGATATATATATATATATAAGTGATACTATGTTTAGTAAAAATGAATTCAACATTCAAAAAAAAAAAAAAAACAAGCAGATAAACATTAGTTATACATTAGTTTTATTATAGCTTCATCATTGTGGAGGAAAGTTTGATATTCATGTCTTTTCCTATATCTTCAATGGACACTTCCCGACAATTAATGCTCTACTTCTTTGGAAAATGGAATTGCTGATTCATATCGTTCTTATCTACTTCATCCTCTAGATGCAACTACTCAGATATTTTCCAGCTTTTTGGTTAGGACCAATGACTTTTTTTCCTCTTTGGGGGTGTTAGTAGAGCTAACACCAAAAAGTGGTCTTCTTGTAACCAAGAACTTGAACCCATCTAAAATTTCCCCTTTGTATGGACATCTTGTTCAGTAGATCCCAACTAATCAATATCAATCACGACACATATCATAGCATATGTGAAAAGACCTAACTTAATCCTCTTTAAATAGGATTTGGTGTAACTACCCAAAGTGTTGCCAATATCTTTAACCACTAATAAGTTCCAAATATGAAGGGGTGGATTTGGGAGTTCAACCCAACTGGTATTTTGTTATGGGAAAAATAGAAGGATATATTGAAAGTGAAAACCAAGGAGTAACAAAAATACCTACTTAATACCAAAATTAGGGACCCTCCTCTAAGGCACTTTGAAAATCAATATGGTTTTCAAAGTAAGTATAAACAAACACTGGAGTAGAGATCACTCTCAAAATGTTGTGTCTATGTTGAAATTTCGTTGATAATATTAAGTAGAAGGCTATAAACCATTGAATCTATAGATTAGCAAAGAGGGTTGGTAAAACGAAAGCAAATGTGTAACCTCCAGCTTGAGAACCTCTTTGAATCTCTCCATAATATAATCATTAGGCATAAAGGGTTTGAAGTGATTGAATTAGATTGATAACGTTGAACCACATCCTTAAAGGAAAGAGGGTTTGAGGATGATCCACAATTACCCATGGCATCGCTAAGTAAGTGAAGGACCAAATTGAGGGTTGAATATTTTACAATTTCATAGTCAAACAATACATAATTATCATCAAGTTGTTTACCTTCAAAAATAAGCTGATACTCGACCATTGAGATCCCCTACTTAAGTGCCAATTTATGTTTAATATATACAACATAAGAAAAAATACCAAACCCACAAAATTGAAATTTTCCATATTAACATGATAATGATTTGAACACTATCAATGTGATCATAACATTCTCTATTTAATTTCATCCCAATAACCACTTGATAAGAAAGCATTAATACTTGGCATGTAAATATTTTGTTAATCACTTCACATTCACATTCAAACTTTTTATCAAACACTTAGGCAATGCTCTCTAACTCTTTAAGAGCTGATTCCAAGCACTTGTGAAGAGATTTGGTAGTCCCACCATTGTGTTTAATATACTTTTGAATACAATGGTAGACTATGTTGTGGCCCGTTTAGAACACTTGTTCGCGGTTTAGAACACTTGTTGTAATTGTGTGAGCTCCTAGGTTATTAGTTGTATCAACTATTTTTAGTAATCTAGATCCATTATTCTCAGATCTAGAAGTATCATGTATTCTTATATATGTGGTTTCTGTGAGATCAATAAAAAAGTGTGATTTGTGTTGTGTGTGCAATCTTTCTGACTCTTTTTAAATTTCTAACATGGTATCAGAGTCCTTCATAGATAAGCAAGAAAAATGTGAGAATTTTATAAATAAATAAGGTAGGAGATTGTGTTACGTGGGTAAATTATTTTTGTGTCAGTAAATTTAATATTTTATGGAGATCTCTTTGCTCTGTGTTTGACCGAGATTAAATTTGCTAGATTTGGCAACAAATGAAACGAGAGCCTTTCCAAGTAAGCTACATGAGATGTTACTTATGACATTTGCTGGGTTTTATAGATCTGAGTGGTGGTAGCAAATGAAACGAGAGCCTTTCGAAGTGAGCTACGTGAGATGTTACTTACGACACAGTGGTGATAGAAAATCTTGAGAAAGCTGTCGCGTGGAGATGAACTGGGCAATGGAGGTTTCTTTTTTGGGGGCAGAAAGTTATGTAGCAATGACAATCGACTCATGGGAGATATGAGTGTTGAATCATGGTACAGTTTGCGCTTCAGAGAATTGTGAAGAAAAAGGAAGCTCATGCCATCAAGGTATCTGGCGAAAAGTCTCCAATGTGACCATATTCTACGTGAGGTAAAACTTCCTACGTCAAAATGAGGTTATTGGAGTATATTTTCAGATTTTGATCTTGTATTCACACGAGGACATGGGTTTGATTTCACCATTTTATAAGCCAAGTGGTAGTTGTGAATGGTTTTGGTAGTTCAGTTTGTTGAGAAACTAATGTTTTCTAGTGAAAAAAAAATGTTTGCACCGAAAATCTTTTAGTGTTGAGTGTTATCGTGCAATGACGATCGGCTCATGGGAGATTTGAGTGTTGCATCATGCTACAGTTTGCGCTGCAGATAATTGTGAACCCTGTTGTGAGCTAAAGAAGAAACAGGAAGCCCATCCTATCAAGGTATTTGGCAAAATGTCTCCAATGTGAACATAATAATAACAACAACAATAAAATATCTATATATTATATAAAATAATTGAAACATAATATTCTTATTGTTAGATATTTTCAAATATTCTTATTTTATATTTTGACTTTTAATTTTAAATGCAACAAATATTTGTTGAGATTTCACTTTTATATTATTTTAAAATTTTCAAAAAATTAAATCTCATTATACATTCAAACATATTAGTTAAAAAATCAAATAAATACATATATACTCATATGAAATAAATATATATATATACTCATACCTCAAACTTCTTTTAAGGAGAATATCACTATATAAGAAAAATATCCCAAAAATGTAACATTCATGTTTTTGTAATTGAGTATAAAAATGTTTGCCATGTCAACGTAGGTAGGAGGTAGGATATTTGAATTAGTAGTACTACTTATGGAAAGATTTTATTTTGTTGGGAGGGGACTGGCGATAGCTAGATTTTGCATCACGAGATCGGTAGTTCCTAGTTTCTTGATTGGGCAGCCGCGATATCTGGTCAAGTTTGTCTTTAGTCAGCACGCCTTGCAAACACATGTTTCGATGCCTGCTATGTTGTAATGCAGCAGCAGAAATAACATGATCTCTGTCAGCTGTGGGACGGGGCTTCTGATGGTAATAACGAAGAAATTGACGAGAACCAAGTATCTTGTTTGACTCTGATGTTGTTCCATCTTCAGACTTTCTCTTGATGACTAGTTCAGTACCTCCTAACCCCAACTCGAATTCAACTTCTTTTTGTGCAGCCATTATTTGCGTTTCATAAAACTGATCTAAATGCCTATTTTCTTCTTCATCTCCATCTCCATCTCCATAGTGTAATTTGCAGTGGCTTTTAGAGATCATATGATTCCTAACAGCTTCTAGGCTTGAAAATGGTTGTCGTTCCTCATTGCAATACAAACAAATGAAACCGTTGGCAACCTGCGATGGCATAAAAAATGAAAAAAGGAAAAGAGAATAAGAATTCAATTCCAATTCTGAGCTTGAAATTAGTTGAAAGAGAAGAGAAGAGAAATAATACGATATAATTTACATACATATGATCTTGAGAAACATCATATCCTTATGAAATATAAATAAACATACCTTACCCCCAAGGTAACTGAGTAATCCTCGGGGATCTTTCAAAGATTCTGCATGAGGAATAAAAAGGCCATGCTGCTTGTGCATATGCTCTATACACCTCTCAACGGTCCCTGCATCTGCCCTGAAATCACATATGAAGCAGCGGGTGGCATCCCACTGTGGTGATTCGGAGGAGCTGCTAAAAAAGCCGCTGCCATACATCTGCTTCCTCTTCGACTGTTCATCACGAAAAGCTTGCCGTTTGTTTTCAAATAAAGCTTCTGCCACTGGAGGAAGGCCAACAACCTAAGAAATTGAGAATGAGAATGAGAATGAGAATGCATTAATAATTTCCGTTAAAGACGAATAAAACTTAAAATACTGTACTGTCCATTCCATTGTGTGATAATAACAAATTAATTAGTTAATGCATATACCTCTCTCTTGAGATTGTAGCGGTGCCACTGAGACTTGCGATGAAACACCTGCTCTTCCTCCTCATCGAATTGGGCATTGCAGGTGCTGCAGCCAAATGCCATTATTGTTTTATTAAAATTCAACGGTCCCCTTACTTACTTGGGCTCTATGAACGTTATATACTTCTTTCACTCTCACTCTATGCTTTTGAAAATAGAAAACTGCCATTTGATTTATACCACATTGGCCTTTCATGTCCGGAAACGTCAGGTCATCACGTCTGACCTTTCACGTCGGCCGGAACGCATCCTCATTACTTGTAAAAATGTACAACAATCCCACTCTGTGATTAAAGTGCTCATCGACTATAATTATTCCTTTCATAAGATTATGATACTCACACAATAAGCAAGATATCCAGTCTTCCTAAGGATCAAAGAGGCATCCTCAACCATATTTTGGCCTCATACCAACTACGTCTTACAAGTACAAATCTAGTGGAATGTTTTTTTTTTTTTAAATTCCACTAAACTAAGTAAATTGAAAATATGTTTTAATTGAATATTTATTAATATATAAATCAATTTCTCATATATATAGGTAATTATTCTAAATTAATTTTCATTCTTCTAAAAAAAATTTAAAATTATTTATTAAAAAAGAACGTTGCAGGTATGTTAAAACTCACTCTAAATTGAGCTTGAAACACTTGCTTTAGAGACAACCTACTAAAAACAATATTAAATTTGTGCTCGATTTATTTAACAGTTTGTATGTATGGCATGTTTATATGACCATATGAAATTGTTCCATATGATTGTACAAAATTGTGCGATATCTATACGCAAGCATGCATTGTCAAAATTGCATCTTTCCTTGGTTCTCCATTAGTTTGTATGAAAACCACTATCTCTACCTATCTTTATACTTTCTGCCAAGACCAAAGCCCTAATATATATTTTTAGTTTACTCCTATTCCATGTCATGGATGCGTGAAATATAGCTTTATAGACATGAAATATAGCTTTATAGACTTATTTCGAACATGAGGTTCACTTTCTTTCAATTCTAAAATAAAATTACTATTTTAAATTTGCTTTTTCCAAAATATTTGAAATGACATCTTCTTTGTTCACACTAAACTTATTTAGAGATTCCTATTCAAGCAATAATTCTAAAAGCTTATTTTTAGTGAGGAAGGAATTATGTACCAATCCAAGCCTACTTTTGAATTCATCAAACTTCCTTCTTGCCAAGTGCTTGGTAAGAATATTTAACTATTAGTTGATATGTGGGAATATACTAAAGCTTCTTTGCTCCCTTCTAAACACTCTCTCATATTAAGTTCCAAAACCTCTTAGAAGAAAATTTATAGTGAAAATGTCAAGTGACCTATTTACCCCATAAATCACATTTTGACTTCAACCTTAAAACTCCGTGAATGACCCCAAGTCTCTTCCTCCCCTTCTCCTTTGCATCTCAAATCTCTACACTAAAATCCATGAATGACTCCTTTTATCAGAAAAGAGCCCATTCAAATCTAAGTAACACTCGAGTTTAAGATAAAACAATTCTAAATATAATAAAAATGTAAATTATTTCAACGCTATACATGTATATTAATATTAATATGTAATGTGTTAATATAAATATAACTGATTGTGCACAACGTGTAATTAATACTCGTTCCATGCAAAATCCTTCAACATCAAGACACATAAGCGTAAGTAAAAAATTTCACTTATAAGTGCAAATGAAGCACAAAAAATGACCAGTTCTAGAAATAAGTATGCTTTATTGTTTTTAAGAGAAAATCAATCAATAGAAGAGTCAGTGAGAGGATAGTCATCCATGGAGGGGTGTACTCGAAACCAAAACAACAACTAGAAGAGTTGTTACAAGAATACGAGGATGTTTTCTAGGAACCTAAAGGGTTACCACCCAAGAGAGAAGTGGAACATGAGATGCATCTATTGCCAAAATCCCCATTACCAAACATTGGGGTGTATAGGTAGTCTACTATAAAAGCAAGTGAGGTGAAGAAGAAGTTGTGACAACTTCTAGAACATTGCACCCATCCTAATGGATATGGGCTTGTATGATCATGAACTTCCAATCCCAATTTGTTGACTGTCTTTGCCACAATGATATTTTCCTGCGATCCCAAGTCAAATAAAGCATCAATCTTTCTCTTCTTGACTTGTATCTTTATGTGGAATAGTTTGGTAATTTTTCCTTCTCTTCTTGTTGTTCAAGGCTACTTAGGTTCACCTCCTTCTGCATTGATGTATAGATGATATTCTCATCCACGTTCGAGCTATTTTCAACCCGGTTACTTGAATCAGTGGCCGTGAGATTCTTCTTCTTTATATCTTTCTTTTTTTATCTTCAAGTTAAGCTTTAGATGCAACTTGCAACACTTTGCCTCTGTACAACCATCAATCTTACAATTATTGTAGTGGTTGTTGGGATCTTTGCACTTGTGCGTTGTGGCTTCTGTCCTTTTATATGTTCACCCTTTCCACTTCTTCTTCCCCTCCTTTGAAGCACCTTGGTGTTCCTTTTGCTTTGAACCACTCGATTTCCTTTTCTTCTCGCTTATGTTCTCTAGGTATTGTTCCTGTATGTAAAATTTGTCCATCGATCTAGATTTAAACAACATCAATTACTTTTGTAGATGGTTGTGTGGACCCATCAAATACTTGAGGAGTACATCTAGGTTGTTTGGGGAGATACCCAACCTTATGGCCATTTTTTTGAACTCTATGGAGTACTCTTGTACAATCTACCCTTTCTTCTGCCTAAAATAATGACACGAGATCCATTGGTCCTCTATGCACCCAACAGGGTAAAATTGTGAATTTATGAGGCTTTTGAAACCCTCCCACTTAGTCTCTAGAGGATATTCCTCCAACCTCAAGGTTTTCGTGTTTCTTACCCACAAAGTTAAGGCATGTCCCTCTAATTTCAACCGAGTAAATGAAATCTTCTATTCTTCCTCTATGATTTAGTTTTAGAGTGTCAATCTCACCTGGATACAAATTTATTTCTACCTTTTCCTCTATTTCGAATAGGGTGTTGTAGCATATTTGTTTTTGATAAGTTAGCCATTAGTTGAAAAAAATCAAAAATACCATTGTATAATGATAAGCTAGGATATGGACCAAAAGGAAAATTGAAATAAAAAATGTTAGGAATTATTATTATTTTAGGTCCATATCATATAAAATTTTAGGGTAGTTTCTCTATAAAAAGGAAGGCAAATGATAAAATGTTAGATAAGAAATAAACAAAAAAAATTGCTTTAGAAAATAAAAATTAAGGCTGCTAGTTCAAATGCGCCTTTGAAATTTGTTATTTAGTTTAAATAATGCTTAAATTCCTTAATCACAGCTTAATTATGTGTGATAAAGTTTATTATCTTGAAAATAATCAACAATGCATGATTTTATTATGAAGTTAGAAGTGACAAAATGTCACATCAAGCGCCTTCTAAGCGGCCTCTAACTTTCGATGGTCAAGATCAACCCCACCGAGATCAACGACGAAGGATCCATTTCGGGCCCCCTTCAGTGTTTTTGGTTAACGTGGGCAAGACCCCCAAAAATGTGGTTTTAATGGCCACTCGTTTTCTCTTACGTGGTAACACGACATGATTTCAGGTCCCCTTAGCCCAAAACATGACCTACTCACCATACGAAATACACCAATGGTTTTGACCTGTCAACTCATTCATCACCGCACCTTCCACATCGGCTTTTCCTCATTCATTTCCATGCCTCCAGCTCATCCACCACCTCAATTATCAGTCGCCCTCTGTCCACTCAATTACTACCACGTAGTGATCCATTACACCGCTCCTGTCCTGTTGGCCATTAACTCCTATAAACCCGTTGTAAAATTACCATTCTTGTAATAAATCTCCTATGGTAATATTTAAATAGTAAATTGTAAATTACCTACAAATAACCTGTTTAAGTGATGATAATAATTTTCTTTCCTCTGATCCTATTTCCTGCTAATTCCCTTCTTCTGTAAATTGCCCCTGTTCAAAAAGCTACTGCAACCTTTCGTCATCCATCTCAATACACTTTAAGCTCATCTTCCAGCATAATGGCTCCCATAGTCAAAACCCAGAAACACATTGAAGAAGAAAGCC
>APFE031338083.1:0-11983 GCA_000404065.3 Pinus taeda
TAATAAAATAATAATATTTTGAAAATTTCAATTTTTAAATGCATTAAAAAATTCGATGGATGAGATTAAGAGATGTCTTGATTCTCATCAACGGTCGAGATCGTTTTGACATGGATCACTCAAACTAGTCGTTGGGATTTTTTCCTTTAAATAGGGTGCTAGAGGTCATTTGAGATCATATTGGATCTGAGTCTTGTGCTGAAGAAGCTCTCTTGTAAACCTTTTTCTGGTGCTAATAAAGAAGACTTTGGGGTCAAAAGCTTGCTGGTGTTACTCTCTTAAAGTGCTGTGAGCCATTTCATTTCTGCATACTTTATTTTTTCAGCCGTTAATAACAGCTTAATGAAGAGTATTGTTGAGCATAGGTATCTTGTTCACATGCTAGGGTTTGAGTAGTATTAGGGTTTCTGATGTAATGGCAGGTATCTCCATTATTTTTTTTTGAGATCTAGTACTGTTTTTCTCTCTTATTTGACGGCTGAAGTGAGCTGTGCAGGAAACCCTTGAGGATCAGTGGGTGTTTGGGGAAGTACTCGGCTGAACCAGCCAACTCCCACAAGCATTTTTTGCAGGGCCCAGCTAGTTTTGATCCTGGGTTAATCATTTAGTTTGTGTTATTATTTCCCTAAGAGATTTCTGAAGCATTTTATTAGCAAATCTGAAGTTTTCTGAAGATATTTTGATGATAACTGACAAATCTGGCTTTCTAGAGCTATAATTTTGAAATTTTTTTTGGGTTTGCAGGGTTTCATTTTTGCATATATATACTGTCCAGAATTTTGGTTTTCCATTTGCAGATCAGGATTTGCCTGCGTTTCTGATCAAAGTATATCATTATCTCTGTTGGACTATCTTTCCATGCTGCTGATTCTCCTGTGGGCATTCACCATTTCAAACAATGTTGTTTAAAGGTCCTATGTCTGCCATTTCCACTGGATTCGTGTGCCATTCTTGTGCCTTCAAAACACCTTCATCCATCGAGCCACCAATCCTGCAACAAAGACTACTTGCGTGTTGTGTCCAGCCTACATTTCAAAATTTTATTGCTGCTGTCTGAGCCTGTTATTACTGCTGTCCAGAGACATTATACGCAGGCCATAAACAAAGGAGCATTTCTTTATTTATCCAACCGACGTGTGAACTGTGACACGTGTATTTCCATTTGCCTGAAGTACTACGCAAATCGATCCGTCATTCTCTGTAGCGTAGGTTCAGTTTAAAAGCCAAATCCGATTTCTGTTTGAGCCCGTGGGAATTCAACCGCTGTCGCCCAACCTCAGAGCCTGCACTCAGCTACTTTCGATTTTTGTATACGTCAGGTGCGTTTTTTTTAAACCTCACTTCTTGCTAGCGTCGAGCCTTCAAACGCTGATTACCTACAACACAAAAAAACGTAAGTTAAATCTATATACGCTGCAGAATTGGGCGTCATTTCATGTGTAGGTAAATCGTTTTGGTTTTCTTTGATACGCATATCATGGAGTTCTTTCTATTTCATTGCACATCGTAGGGTTAACAAAATCGTTTTTGTGCATGCGTTTAGTTTTCATATAGCGTGAGTTTTTGGATTAGAGGTAAAACGCTTTCATTTTTTTTTGGTTTGGTAAGTTACGTTTTAGCTTGGTATATATATATAATATATTGTGTTTAATTTAGATTTAGATTTTTTTTTTTTTAAGTTTTGATTTTATTCAAAAGCTAAAAACAAATTCACAAAAAAAAAGGGTCACGTTTTAAAGTTAGGGTTTTTAGCTTAGGGTTAATTTTTTTTAATTTTGATTTTGTTAGGTTTTAAAATAGACTTTAATATTAGATTTTTAGTGGTTGTTAGTTCAATTTTATTGTATTAATTTTCAAGTTTTAGGGTTTAGATTTAAATTTTTTGATTTTGTGAAGTGTTTTAAATTTTAAATAGATTTAAAATAGATTTTTTTTTAGTTTTATTTTGTTTTGTTTAAAAAATTAAAAAAAAAATCATAAAAATAAATTTTAGGACTTTAGATTAGATTTTGTTTCAGTTTAGATTTCAAAAATTTTAATTTTGTCGGAAAAGCATAAAAATATTTATCGTGGAAAGATTTTGCCAGTTGAAGTCTTAGCTCGGGAATCTCATCGTGTTCTATATTTTTGCTGAGGCTAAAATGTTGATGTGGGATTATTGTTTATCTTTTATGTGATTTCGCATGCTTGAATACAATATCTGGTTAATGTGCAAGTTTGTATCTTTCGAAGTTTATTTCTTTTAAAATTGCCAGGTCATCGTTAAGAAACATTGTGAATTTACTGGATATCTTGCATTATTCGAAGTTATTTGATGATAAATGATTGCTGTGCACAGTTTACATTTCTGCAACATCTATTAAGTGATTGTTTTAGCATCAAACCCATAAGGCACTGGTCCATCAAATTAAACAATTTCATTTAAGTGCTTTTCTTTTTCGTGTCTCCCAAACCAACTGGTTCGCAGTTGGTCATCCATCTCCTTACAGGGTCTACCCCCCTAGCCGCGGGAGACAGGCTTAAACGGAGAGATCGGGGATCAGAGTGACAGCCCCCAGTCTGAGCATTGTTGTGTCAATCTGTGCGACAACATTTTTTGGCGCCATTGCCGGGGAAAGAGTTTTTTTGTCCTTGGTCCTTCCTTTCCGAGCTTTACCGTGTTTCACTTCTTGTCCAGGTGGCAACTCCACCTCACATATTATCTTCAAGGGTGTATACTAGAAGGCATCCAAGTAGTCTGTGCAGTCCTGCTCCTGATCCTGAAAGGGCCCTCAGAGTACGATTACACAAACTCTATTCTCGTACACTTCTTGATAATCTCGGACAAGAAGCCCTTTCTGATATCCGTCTACTTTTTACTCGTCCAGTTGAGCACAACATCATGGACATCTTCTCCCCATGTAACTTTGCTAATATTCCAGGTTAGCCCAATGATACTCCAAAACATGGAATGGATAAATTGCCTATCTTTCAGGGAGACAACGCAATCAGTGCCAATTCGCATCTGAAAGCTTTTAGTTCATGGTTGGGGAAATATGCAAGGTCTGCTGATTTTAAATCATGAAAGATGTTAAAATGACCCTTTTGTCTAACTTGGAGGGTGACGCTTCTAGATTGTTTACTGAAAAGCCTCAAAATTCATTTGATTCCTTACAATCGATTGTTAACGCCTTTAAAGAAAAGTATGGGGATAAATGAGAGGGAAGACACCTTGTAAAAGCCATCAGCATAATCAAAAAGAGAGAAAACGAAACTGCTGAAGAATTTAATAAAAGGTTTAACGACATCATTAAAGAGTTACCTCAAGATTATAAACCTACTGACAAGTCTCTTCGAGACTTTTACATCGATGCCTTTAGTCCTGAGCCATCTTATGAGTTAAGGCGTGCTAGAATTAATGATTATAGGGATTGCCAAGCCTTAGCTATAGAACTTGAAAAGGACAAGGCAGCATCTGGAAAATCTGAGATCCCAGGTTTCGACAGAGCTGCTACCAAAGTAAAAGAACCTAAAGGAAAAGCATTCAAGAACTGAAGTGAACTTGTTCTAAAATGCTTCAAAAGATTGAAACCATGGACTTAATCATACTAAGGAATAGCCCACTTTACAAGTAGTGTCCAGATGGAAAGAACGCAAACACAAATTTTCCGCCTCGAAATATAATAAAATAAAATTGGCAAAGAAAGGGCAATCAGTGAGCAAAGACCTCCTAATCCAATAGCTAATTTGGTTGATATGCTCCCCTTATATCGGGTTTGTGATGCTCTTCATGAAGAGGCACTGTCCCATCGTAAGAAGAATTTAGATAATGGAATGTTTGGACAAGGATCAGATAAATGTAGGTTGGACAAGTTCCTTGTCTATAATGATTGGATGGAGTCAGGAAAAGAGTCGGAAAATTTGAATCCTTCATCAGCTTAGTAAAAATAACCTTGAAAATAAGATGACATTTTGGCTAGGTTATATGGTGAAAAACCCTCTCCCGAGAAAATCCTGGAAATTGCTAGAGATAAGGGTTTGACCTATCAGAGAAGGGATAAAGATCAAAGCGGGAATCAAATTCCCCCTCGAACTTTTTACCTTGGTGAAAACCCTGGATTAGATGTTGATTTGGGAAGTTGGTTTAACAATGCCAAAATCTGGGTTCATGTCTCCGAGATTGCCAAAATCCCTTCCCAAAGAGAAAATTTGCTAAGAGCTATCCAAGGTCCTCAAGTAAATACTTCACAACAAAAGACTCGGGAAGTTGACTATCATGATGCTCCCATATACTTGCAAAGCTTAGATGCTAATAACAAAGATCACCAGCCTTTCTTTATTACCTTGTTGATTAATGGATATAAATTGAATAATTGCATGTTGGATTCTGGTGCATCGGCTTGTGTAATGACTAAAAGGGTCATGGAACAACTTAACTTAAGAGTTTCTAGACCTTATTATAACATATGTGCCATGGATTCTAAGAAAATTAAAGTGCATGGTTTGATCAAAGATTTGCAAGTTCATTTATCAGTTTACTCGGACATCATGATTGTCATGGATATTGTTGTCGTGGATGTACCTGATGCCTGGGGTATGTTGTTATCCAGAAAGTGGGCCTCTGATCTAGGAGGAAGCATTCAAATGAATTGGTCATATGCTATGATTCCTTCTCCTAGGGGTGATGGTTTTGTTAGACTAAATAGAGAGCCTGAAAGAAAATTTCATGTCGAGGATCCTAAAAAGCCTCACAACGAGATATTCAAAGAACAATCTGACATCGGGAACTATGCCACCATGTCTAATTTCATAATTCCTCCGAATGATAAGATTAAGGATCTCAAGGATAAAGTTTGGTATATGTACTTCGATGGTGCAACATCTAGGCATGGCAAAGGTGCTGGAATAGTTCTTAAATCTCCCCTTGATCACATTTTCAAGTTTGCCTATCGATTAGAATTTGAAGCAACCAACAATGTCGCCGAATATGAGGCTATATTGTTGGGCCTTGAATTGGAAAAATCTTTGAAGATTAAATTGCTTAGCAGGATCTTTTGCTGAAAGTAAATTCAAGAGGAGAGCTCTGGCGATCTCTGGCGATCTGATCCCGCACGCCTGCACCTGCACCTGCTCTCCAGGCTCTGCTTGGCAGGGCTGCTGCTGCCCTACCCGATTCCTCCTTGACCTGATCCGCTCCTCGATCCCTTCTTTGACCTATTCGCTGCTTCCTGCCCCCGTTGGGGCCCATCCCGCCTCGCACTGACCCTCCTTCGCTATCCCATGCTGGCCATTCATTCTTTGAATGGCCGGGCTCACTCCTCCCCCTCCAGGCTCTGAGAACCATGAGGAACTTTTCGCATCCCTTTTCTCTGACTCAACCATCTCCAGAACTTGTCCCACAGTGACCAAGTTCATTAAAAAACTTGATGAAATCCCTGAGGTGAATCTCCCTCCATCCCTCCCAAGGAAGTCAGCAATCATCCTCGCTGAAAGAGGGCTAGTAGGTCAGTTCACTGGTCTCTGGCCCTCCCCGAGATTAGTCCAGAAATGGGTAGAGCGCAACTGGAGCGCGATGATCCAAGGGAAGATAGCCATCAAATTCTGCGGACGAGGTTATTTCACTTTCCTCTTCGAAACAAAAGAAGACAAGAATCTCATATTCAGAAATGGCCCCTACTTCATGGACTCAAGAGGCCTGCACTTGAACAAATGCACCCCGGACTTTGATCCGGAAATGGACATCCCAAACGTTGTTCCAGTTTGGGTCCGGCTCCCTCATTTGCCGCTCCACTGCTGGGGAGATGAATCAGTAAAGACAATAGGGAATGCAGTAGGCAAATACATTGACAGATCGGAGCCAAGGGAGAACATGCATGCATGCACAAGGATCTGCGTGGAAGTAGATCTAGGGAAAGGCTTGCCGGAAGCCATCAAGATCAAGGTAGATCAATGGACGCATATTCAGCAGCTGGACTATGAGCAACTCCCCTTCAAATGCAAGGTATGTCACGAGTATGGTCATTTCGCCAATAGATGTAGTAAGTCAAAAACAAATGAATCAGCTGATAATGAGGAAAATCCTGAAGGCTCTTGGGAACCAGTAAAAAGGAGAAAACCTCCCCCCCCCAAGGTCCCAGCTCAAAAACCCCTTCGGATCCCCTCCCTCACCCTCCTCCTCCTCCCCTCAGCTCAGCTCCCCACTCAAACTCCAACCCCTTCGAATCCTTGTCCGTCGAAGAACCTTCTTCCCCTCCATCTTCCCCCCGAGCAGCTCCCTCTCCTACCCGCATGATCTCTGTCCCTTCCCCTCCTCCAACCACAGATAGAATCCTAACCAGAAACAAAATGAAAGAAGCCAGTCAATCCACAGATCCTCCGAGAAAAGTTGGTCGAAAGTCAAACAAAGAGCTCAGAGATGAAATAGTTGCAAAAGAGATGGCAACGGGAACACAACAACCAATGGACTCATACCTAGGCAAGCTGAAAGGAAGTGGAGAAAAGGCAAAGGAGAGGAGTGGTCCTCACCCAACCAATGGTAAATAATGATCTTGGTCTCTTGGAACTGTAGGGGGATGGGCTCTCCCTCAAAACTAAAAGCAATCAGGGACTTATTAAAACAAGAGCAGTCGGACCTCCTTCTCATCCAGGAGACCAAAATTTCGGCACAAGACTTTCAACACCAAAGCCAAAACTTCCAAAACTTCACTGGGGTATCAACAGGCTCAGAAGGTGCCTCAGGAGGAATAGGAACAATATGGAACAAGAATAAATGGGAAATCATCAACTCTCAATTTTGCAACTGGTGGGTAAGAACGGACCTGAAAAACAAAGGATCTCAGGAAATCTACTACATATACAACATATATGCTCCAAATCATCACAGGGACAAAGGCCGCTGCTGGGAAACCATATCCTCAGACCTTCAATCTGTGCAAAACAGGAACATAATTCTTGGGGGATACCTGAACTTAATAAGAAACATGGAAGAAAAACTGGGAGGAAACTACCACGCAGACCCCTCGAGAGACATGCTAGAATCCATAATTTAGTCACACAATTTGATGGACATTCCCCTATCCAACGGAAAATATACTTGGAGCAACAAAAGAACTGGCCTATCTAATATTAAAGAGAGACTGGATAGATTTCTACTCCAGGAAGGAATCGCTGCAAGTTTTCAGTCCATTAAGAGTCATTTAATCCACGCCTCGGCCTCTGACCATAAACCTGTGATTCTAAAATTGGACAAAGGTAGAAATCAGGGACCTCTCCCTTTCAAGTATAACAAAATTTGGGACCTGCATGAAGACTTTCGCACTCTCATCAAAAACCAGTGGGCCAAGGAAGTAAACGGGTCGCCCTACTATGTATGGGAAACAAAGTTAAAATTGCTGAGATCAGTCATCAAACAGTGGGCAAAAGAAGCAGCGATTTTGGAAAACAAAAAAAAATCAGACTTACTCATGAAGATGGAGCAGTGGAATAAGGCTAAAGAAAATATCCAATACACAAGTGAAGACTTAGACCATGAAAAAGAAATGTACAGGGAACTCTATCGCCAGAATAGAGCTGAGGAAGAGGATCAAAGGCAGAAATCCCGTTGTCTTTGGCTGAAAGCTGGAGACAAAAACACTTATTTTTTTCATAACAATATAAAGCTCCGGCGAGCTGGAAACCAGATAGACAAAATAGAGGTAGAGGGAAAACAGCTTAGTCACCAAGAGGAAATCAAGGAAGCAGCTCACAACCACTTCAAAACTCTCCTTTCTATTGCTTCTCAGCAAATGGACAGCAGCGAATTCCTCAGTGCAGTAGAGAGCAAAATCTCAGATGCTCAGAATAAAGAACTGGACCAGGACATCATAGAAGAGGAAATCCGAGCAGCAACCTTCAGTATGCAGCAGGATAAGGCCCCGGGACCGGATGGATTCACGGTTGCCTTCTATCGAAATCATTGGGAAACAATCAAAAAAGATTTTGTGCGGATGGTCAAGAATGTATTCCAAAACCACAAGATGGGAGAAAATACCAAGTCTTCGCACATAGCTCTTATTCCCAAGGAAACGAATCCCCTCTCCTTTGACAGATTCCATCCCATATCCCTCTGTAACGTCTCTTACAAGATTGTAACCAAAATTCTAGCCTACAGGCTCAAAAAACTTCTCCCTCGCTTAATATCTGAGAACCAGGGAGGTTTTGTACCAAGCAGGCAAATCATTGACAATGTCATCCTGATTCAAGAAGCCATCCGCAGTAGCTTCAACAGAGGGGAAAGAGGAATGATAATCAAACTGGACATGGCAAACGCCTTTGATAGAGTTGATCACTCCTTCTTAACAGAAACTCTTAAAAGATTCGGGATCTCAAAAAACTTCATAAGTATTATCAACGGGTGCATCTCCAACCCTTGGACCGCTCCTTTGATCAATGGACGCCCCAACAATTATTTTAGAAGCTCTAGAGGGTTGAGACAAGGCTGCCCCCTCTCCCCCTTCTTATTCATTATTATTGCTGAGACTCTGAGTACTCATTTAGAAAACCTCCGAAGACAAAAAGAGATCACCGGAATCCGAATTGAAAGAGGGACCAAAGAGATCAATCATTCGCTCTTCGCGGATGACACCCTTCTCATTGGGGGAGCCTCCAGTCTAATGGCAAAAAGATTCAAGAAAGTGCTGGATGCTTTCTTAGCAGTCTCAAGAGGAAAGCTGAACAATAGAAAATACAAGATCTACACCTGGAATGTTCCTCTCCAAATCCAACAAAGAATATCCCTGATCCTGGACATTCCAGTGCAAAGGAACTGGAGTTTCTTCTCTTATTTAGGTCTGCCTCTAGCTAAAGAAACAGTGAAGGCAGAGATTTGGGTCAAACACATCAAAAGAATGAGAGGCCTCCTTCAGAGTTGGGGAGTTTCTTGGCTGAACTTGGCAGGCAGAGTGATCCTTATTAAGGCTATCCTCTCAGCTCTCCCAATCTACCAATATGTGGTCACTATGGCTCCGGCAAGCATTCATAAACACATGGAAATCATCCTCCGAAGTTTCCTTTGGCAGGGAGGAAAACAGGAGACCAAGAAATTTAGTCTTGTTAAATGGGATCAGGTAACCTTACCATATGAAAAATGTGGTCTATCTATCAAAATCCCGAGCCTCTCCAATCGGGCCTTGGGTTTTAAATTGATTTGGAGAATTCTAACTGGCAAAGGATCGTGGTGGGTGGAGGTCATAAAAAGGAAATATCTCAGTGGTCCAAACTCTAACCTTCTCTCCGAGCCAATAGTTGAAAGACCTTGCACCCCAGTGTGGAAACTTATCAAAAAAGTGCTTCCTCAATTCAGAGAAAACACATCCAAATTCCCTGGAAATGGTAAGAACATTAATATTTGGTCAGACAGAATTATGGGCTCTAAGCCGAGGAATCTTCTTCAAGCTTTCCGACCTCTCCAGATCTGGATGGATGAAAGAAACTTAACCACCTTGTTTGACATTTCAACTTGGAACCATAACAACTGGCAAGACTGGAAAGATCTTCATCTCCCCAACGACCTCAGGGATCTCTGGTCCAATCTCAAGAGCTCCCTCTCTGGTTCTGCGCCTACAAATTCAGGGGTCGAAGACAGGTATATTTGGGATCCTAGCGGAGGCAAATTCACGGTTAAAGAGGGGTACAAAATTTTACAGGCAACTGCTCAAATAGCAAACTGGAATCTTCACACAACTGCCTGGAAATCAGAGTGTCTACCAAAGATCAAACATTTTAATTGGACTCTCCTCAAAGGCAAGACCCTCACTACTGAGAATCTAAGGAAAAGAGGAATCCTGGGTCCCTCAAGATGTTGCTTCTGCTGTGCAGAGGAGGAAACCAGACAACATATCTTCCTCCTCTGTCCCTTCGCCCAAAGCTGCTGGAAACAAGTGATAAACCCCATGGCAATCAGTGAAAGCTTCGATCAGATCTCCTCTCTTCAAAAAAACTGGGGGAAATGTTATCCCTTTCCCAAAAAAGGCAAACACAATATCAACCGACTGTGGAAATGCATTCCAGCCACTTTATGTTGGCAAATATGGTTAGCTAGGAATAACTATGTCTTCAACAACAAAAAGCCAACCATTGCCAACATCCTAGCTAAAACAATAGCCATCATCTCAGAAACAATTAGCACCAACTTCATCGCTCTCCCAAATCAGTCAAGTTGGCAGCAAGCAGAGATTGAATGGTACAACAAATTTAGCTTCAATTACACCAACATTCAACACCCACAAACAAAAGCTCACAAAAAAAGGATACACTCGAAACTCAGAGGATCCAAGGAAGAGGTCAATCAGTGGATTTCAGATCAGAAGCGTCCCACTTTACATTTTGATGGAGCCTCCAAGAACAACCCAGGGAAAGTTGGAGCTGGGGGCATCATTAAAAACCATAGAGGAAAAACTATTGTAAGCTACGAATGGGGATTACAGAAAGCCTCTAACAATGTGGCGGAAGCATACAGCCTCCTTCTCGACACCTCCATTCTGAACAGGCTGGGAATCAGAAATCCTATCATCATGGGGGACTCTGCCATCATTACAGCAGCCTTGGTCTCAGGAGCAAACTTTAACAAAGCCATTCTCAGCAACATAAAGCTCGGATTCAGCACAATCTCAGAACTTTGGGTGATACGACGTTTAAGCATGTCTTAAGGGAAAACAACACAGAAGCGGATTTTTTCGCCTCCAAGGCCGTCAGCAGGCAGAGTGGACAAATCAGAGAGAATGATCACATCTATGATAAAGCAATCCCTTAGCAGATCAGCTGGCCCGACAACTCTTCAGAATAACACCTCCAGTACGCCTCTAAACCCAAGTCACCTCAGCTATCATGCTTATTCAGATCCTTTATGCTTCATCCTAGACTATCTGACTTCACCCTGCTCCCTCGTGAACCGTGTGCCTTATTCCTCCCAGCTTGTTGACTGGCCAGCTCTTGAAACCCGATCCCATCTCTGAGAAATCTGGCACAAGTCCCTTCATAATCTCTTCCGACAGCACCAAAGATTTCATGGATGATCCCGAGCATGTCCAAATACATGATCTCCTTCAGTATCTCCTGCTCGTCCAGCCCACTCAGTCATTCTATAAACTCCCCCCTCCCATCTATCTTCGACAGCAAAGGGAAGATTCTGAGCCTATCGACTTGCCTCAGGAGCTTGGCAGCAACAGCGGCCGTTCCCAGCCCATCTCAGCAGCGCGACCCCCACTCCCCCTGATCCAGAAGATCGGCATCGAGGAAACCCCTGGACCAACTCTGAAGCGCGCCTCCTTCCGAAAGGACCCAGGTACAATTCTTGCTTTCCACAGGCTCACTTGTTGCTGACCCTCTGTTCCTTCTTGGTTGTGCTCTTCTCCTCAGACATGGCGGAGCCCTCACAGAATAGACTGCAGAATGAGAACCAGGCAGGCAGTGAACCCACTGAGAACCCGCTGGATCGCGTGCTTGGCAACAACACTTGCATGCTCTGCAAACAACACTGCTTCATGATTGCTAGGTTCATCAAGCACTTTAACGAGCTCAAGGAAGACTTTCAGGCTGACAGTCGTTCCAAGAGGAAAAAATTGGAAAAACAACGAGCTAAAATAGAGAGTCTGAAAGAAAAATGTAACCACATGGAAGAGGCCATTTCTCACATTAAAAACATCACTCAAACCATGCAAGCTGAGGCTTCAACCAGAACAAGCATCAAGAAGGAACCTCAGATGGAAGACTCTGTCAACCAGTTTTGGTAAACAATCTCATGGCCAGCAAATTTTGCTTTCTAGCAGGGCTCTTTGTAAGACAATATAGCCGTTTTTTATTTCAGTATATCAGTCTTAAGTTTACTCCCAAGAAGTCAGGGTCTGCGCACCCATTTTGGACTTCTCTTCCTCTCTCTCCACTTCTTGTAACAGCTCTTATTATCAGCAGTTTTTTATAATAGATAAGTACCCGATCATGTTAAAAAAAAAATTGCTTAGCATTAAGG
>APFE031338090.1:0-16355 GCA_000404065.3 Pinus taeda
CAAAGCGCAATTTTCTTCATCAGATGCCTTTGATGAAGATCCATCCCTGGTATTCCGCCTGATCTCCTCTTGCACAAGATCAGACCAAAGTCTCTCCCATCCTGGCAATTTCTCCTGACCTTTGACAGAGTCCTGATAGGAATTCCAACTCTTCGGAAGACCAAGGAGAGCCAAGCTCACCAATTCCTCATCATCAACAGTCACCCCCACACTTCCCAGCTCATCCCTGCATTGGGTGAACTTCGTGAGATACTTGGGCATACTGTCTCCTTTCTCACACTTAAAGTTTTTGAGTTTATCCTTGAGCACCAACTTCCTCTGGTAGCTCTTGCTTTGGAATAAATCTATCAACGCTTTCCACATCAAGTATGGAGAAGCCTTTCCATACAGGCTGGATACAATGTGATCCTTCACGCCCTCCAACAGAATCCTTCGACACTTTGTTGTCTTCTCTTGCCAAGCCTCAACTTGAGCAGCAATAGTAGGCTTTGGGACTTCAGCATCTATGAACTCATTCAACCCATTGTCATCTAACACCACCTCCATCCTGTCTTTCCATGCAATATAATTCGAGCTGCCTTCAAGGGCATACTCCAATCGCAATCCATTGAAAGACATTTCAACTTCGACACCAAGAAAACACTGCTACAAATTCGAATTCCACCATCTCAAAACTCAACCGCTTGTCATCTAAAATTCGTCAGAACAAAGTATTTCTCGTACAAAGATTGACTATATGGGCATTTGCCGGATATCTCACCTTCCAAAAGAAGGATGAATCCAGAGGCTACCTGGCCCGATTACAGACTCTGCCTAAAGAAATAAAATGTAATCACTTTCTAAATAATAGATCTGATGATCAAATTTTCTCTGATACCATGTAGAAATTTTGAATAATATAACACTTATTCACAGAGATTATCTTGATTATACACTATTTGCAGAATGCATGCATAATACATAACCTCCTCTACCATTGATCATCAATTTGCAGAATTAAAAAAACAATCGCATGTGCACATTGAAACATCAATCACACATATCAACACAGTATGTAATTGGGAAAGCATACAGCTGAAAAACCCCAACTATCTGTATATTATAATGATAGAGAACATGTAACAATACATAGTACAATACTCCTCACAAGTACTCAGTACTATCTCCACATGCTACACACAAACTAGCTTAGATCTGAACAAGTCACGGGTTCAAATCTCCTCCACTATTTTTCTGCCTCTACTGCACAATCCAAGTTGAGAATAAATGAGATCCAAGTTTGAATTCCCTTGGGTTGTACTGCGTAATCCTCATTGGAAATCTCAATCAATGATTGTGAAAATATCATGCACAACTATAGTCACAACTGGTAGTAGTCTCACCCTTTCACCCACCTCTAACACTTGTCTCCACTGAACTGTCCATGCACTAAGTTAACTCATGTATTCTTCAGTTGATTTATGAGTTAATAATTAGTGAATTAATTAATAATTAATTTACACCACTCATCACTAGTGTATTTGTCAGTTAGACTAAATACAACTAGTTCAATTAAGTCAAACTGAACACAACTCCTCAATCAACTCCACCAAACTCAATCACTTGAGTTCTAACTGAAGTCCATCATGCAATAGTTCAACTAAACCATAGGAAAAGCATATTTCCTTCTTGGCAGTTGCATGTGCCACATCCATAGCTCGAACTGAAGTGCGGCAAGAGGATAAGGTAATGTTTATAGTCCAAATATTATTAAGAGCTAATAATATTCGACTGTTCTATTTTTTTTGACTGGCAATCTAAAAATAGACTCCGCCCATATGTCTAAAAATAGAGGTCCATCTATTTTTACCAACATGACCAATCATCCATAAATAGCATCCTGCAAATCATAGACCATGATCCAGATGTCTAAAAATAGACAGTCTAAAAATAGACTTTGCGCCAAAAATAGCCTGCGGGCCCACTTAGTGAAGGCGACTTCTTTTCACTAAGCTCCATCATCTTGTTGCATTTTCAACAACAAATTCTTGCAAACTTTATTACATGTACATGAAGATATTGCATCCATCTTCAAGTCTCATGGTTTGAAACATCTCAAAAGAAAAACTATAGCAAGAATTTTAATTTGACCTATGTCAAGTAGATTGAGGAGCAATAAAAAATCTTAAATTTCTCAAAGCATATATCTAAAATTACAATGAGCCAAAATTTGAAATTTCTACCATAGATATACAAATATATCCCCATTTTCTCCTCCAAGATTCATTTCCTAAAACACCCCAAAAGAAAAAATTTAGTGAAAATTCCAAAATGATTCATTCACTCGACAAATCACATATCGTTCCACCTTTAAGGCATTTCATATCTCAGTTCCACCTTTTATTTCGCACTTCATATCTATTATTTTCTTGGAAGGTATTCAAATGAACTAAAATATCCTTTAATTATAGTTTATCTGTGTTCATTTATGGGGTTTACTTGTAAAACTTGCTAGGTTGTCCTATACTTTTTGGTTGGGCCAACTTGATATAATATTTCACATCTTCCCATTCCTACGGACTTATAGGCAGTGGCGGATATCATTGGAAATACCTCAAAATAATATTTTAAACCATGTACACTATGGTTCCATTTGTGCTAGATATTTAGAGTAAAAATGTCTTTCAAGAAGGGCGACCAAACTAGGCATTAAGAAAACATCCAGGTATCCACATAATATCTCCAACAAACTCCCCCTAACATTGATATTAATTGCAACATGATATCAAACAATATCCCCCTATGTCATTGATGAAAACACCAAACATTTTTGAATTTCTTCTATATAACTCCCCTGGTCTACAATTCCCCCGCCATCACCCCCCTCCATCGTGCGCCTTTGACATTGATGGAAAAATGATGCTCCCTATAGCTACAACTTCTCCCTTTGTCTAAAAATTTTCCCTCTTTAACATCAAGGGCTACTCCCCCTTAGATTGTGCTTTCCTTTACTCATATTTGGGAGAGACATCACTCCCATACAACAATTTTGTCTTTTAACTTCATTCAAGACACATACATTTCTTGAGGCCCTAATTCATTTTATCAACGATATCCCTAAACATGCATTCCTTATTTCACATATTTTAGAATAAAATTTGCGATAACATCCTTGATCACACATTTGGTTTACACATAGAAGGTTGTGTTTTTTACCTTCAACATAGAAGATATTCTAAATTTTAGTCTTTCATTATCAAGACTAATTGTGCCCTTTACAACTATCCTTGTTGATGAATTACATCCATAGGTAACATGTCCTCCTTTTTCTTCTTTTAAAGTAATAAATTTTACCTAATCTATTCTCATGTATTTTTAACATCCACTATCAATAAATCATTCTCCTTCTTTTCTTTGAGAATATAGGAAAAAATCCACATTCCCGTTGCTTTTCATTCTTCCTCTTCCATACCTTTGTGTATTGTTTTATATGCTTGGTAATATATTATTCCATAGGAAACGTTATAATGCTTATTGAATAGTCACATGATTTTTACCCTTACTTATTACAATTGGAACATTCAATATGATCCACTACGGGAGAAAATCAATTGTATCTTTTAACACCACCTTCATTATGACTTCTAGTTTTATTTCTCACAAAACCATTCTTTGAGGCCTTGTAAGATCTTGTTGTAGTTACTGCGACACCCTCCAAAATTTTGGTTTAAATCCAATTTCGGAGCCTTCCTTGGTATTTTGATTGTTTCCAATTCTAAAGCTCATTCCATGAGTTTTCTTATAGTTCTTTGGTTCCTTTAACATGTTGGGTTAACTTTCGTCTTTTGGCATGCTTAATTGCCATACAATGTTTGCAAGCCTTTCTGATGGTTTTGAAGGTCAATATTTTTTTATGTGAGTTGTTCTGACCAGGTAAACATATGAAGCACCCATACACAAAGTCTTCAACACTGTCACACAAGTGTCGTCACGGTTGTCCTAAATCCCATCTTAAGTGTCGCACTTGTTGTATCTTGTCATGAGGCAACCACACGGAGGGAAATGATTTTTTTATGTGTTCCGATGATCTATTTTGTCATGTATTTAAAGTATGCTAAGTGTGTGATCATATTCAAGGTTCATCACAGCTCATCACCCATCCCACACACAACCATTTTCAAAGAATCCTCCCGACCAAGCAACTTCGCTTCACTGGGCCCCAACTGAACTATGCATTGCTTAGTCTCAACCTTCTAAGCTATGACCTTGCTTCTTAGAAATCCATAATGTTCCATCCCTTTCCCCTAGGGTTTATTCTTTGTGCAATTCCTGAGCCCAACTCCCGATCTTCCCCCCCATAATTGTGCAGTTGTCTCTCATAGTATCCCTTGAACTACACACTTCACATCTTCAACCCTCAAGCTTTTCCCTTATTTGTTGGGGTTGTGTAGTTCACATAAGCCCAACCTCCCTTGACATCCAAAATTGCGTATATGGTCCTCCCAATGTCCTTTCCCTTGGTCGAACCCCACTACCTCCATAAACTGTACAGTTCTTCCCTTCAAGCCTCTTTGAGCTGCGCATTGCGCAGTCTCAGAGCCCAAGCTATACCCTTGATAGCTAGAAGTGCAAAATGCACATTCACTGAGCCCCTCTACCCATTATGTCACTTGTATCAGGCTCAGTTGATTGATAAGAACCTATCATCTTAGACTAGGGGGTTTTCATATTGATGTCATCTTGTCATAACTTAATTTCAGGAACAAGTACACTATCATGTCATGCTGAGATGATGAAGAAGGAGAAGGAGGGAACCATGCCTAAATACTCTTTTGTAGTTGAGCTCATGAGTGGATCAATCAAGAGAAAGAAAAGGGACAAGAGTTTGTAGCTATCATCTAAGAGTAAATATAATTGGAGTCTTTGCATCACCAAACCATGCAGAGGTGAAGATAAAGCATATCCAAGAAGACATCCATCACTCAGGAGCAACAATTAGTTGACATTGCCACACCATCAAGAAGTTCATGCCAAAATTGTCATGTCATGTCATGTCATGAGTAGTCATATGCCACATCACTATTGTGGACAATTTCTATTATATTCAAATGTATTGTAAAGTGGAAGTCCAAAGGACACACCTGGGATGTGAAGATTCATGTAAGTTGAAAAGTCATAGGATGTCAAACAATTATGAGGGTAGTCAAAGAGCCAACCTAGGTTATATATACTCCCTCATTGTATGAGAAACAAATGTTTCACCTTGGCTTCTCCTACAAGGCAGTAGAGATATCAACTAGTTCTTTGAGGAGAAAGGAGTGGCTCCAATGTCCCACTATTGGGGTTAGTGATGTACATTATAAGAATGAGTCTCGAAACTTTTGCTCAACAATAGAAGCCTTTAAGGCTAGTACATTCTTCATGCATGAACTGTGAATGTTTGTAATACTATTTTTCAAATGTTTGTATTTTCATGTTTACTTTCACATGTGCTAAGATAGTGGAACTATTTGGTGTATTTAAGTGCTTATCTCACTGACAACATTTTCTAGTGGTGGAAATTTTTGTCCCATCCTTGTGAACTATTCCACGGGATACTAGACAAACCTTTCTTCATTATTGGTTGTAACAATTGTCGCATCCCCTGTCGACAATTCTGCTGGATGTTAGATAGATCCTTCTAGTTCATGTGTGTCTCATATTGGGTGGTACTATTACCTCTCACTTAGAGATTTAATTTTCTCCTCCCTTTGTAGTAGAAGGAACTCGACATAGTTGCAACTGAACACTCACTAGGAACACCTCCTCTTCTTTTTGAAGATACCATTCCATCCCTCTCTCGTTCTGACAATTAGAGACAAGGAAAATATTTAAGGATTGGGAAACCGAGACTTTATAACATATGGGAATCCTACACCAAATAGAGTGAGGTTTGATTTGGACTTCATACTGGGGGGATCCCGTGAATGTTGGCGTGTCCAACACCATCAACATTTCTAGCACTAGAGGGAGGGGTGCCAGTATTTTATGGATGATAAACCCACTGAACACATCATTCCATCTTCTAGTCAAGGAAACAACATTCATTGAACCTCCCCTAATCATGCTTCTGAATTTTGTGACTCTTCTCAGCCCAAGCCTGAATGTGAAATTTTGTATGATTAGATTCAGGCCATCCACCCCATAACCCATCAATTTTCAAAATTTGTTGGATTGATTCTAGGAGTAATCAGTATTCCATAATCTCCAAATTTGAACAAGACCACCTCCATAGGAATAGTAGTTTTGATTGTTGAATACATGGATCTTGCCACTCTTGAAGAGTTAGTAGACTCTGTGGAAAGACAAGAAGAGCCTCCCCTCTTTCACAGTGGTGACAGAGGCAACATTCTTCTCTGGCGCACAACTTTCAATGGGACAAGCGGAGAAGAAGAAGAGGAAGAAGAGCCACCAGACTCTGATAAAGAAGAGGAGGATAGCGAAGAGAGATACGTGGTAGACCAAAATATGGACTAGATGACTGAGGGCTCACTAGGACTTCCGGGTGTTCTACATAAGATGCCAAGGCATTCAAAGAAGATCTTCATGAAGTATGACCCTGATAAGGCAGTGAAGGCTCAAGACCATTTGGACAACTTTTACCTACATCTGTAAACACTTGAGGTATGTTATGATGATTTTGCATGTGGAATTTTCCCATGTACCTTATATAGTAGAGAAACTATATGAAATCACAACCTTCCTCCAAACTCCATCCAAAATTTGAAGGGGTTTAAGAATATTGTCCTTGAAAATTTTGATGATGATAAGAACCTCACCATGTTATTAAAAGATCTCAAGAATATTAAGATGGAGAAAAAGGAAAAAGTAAAAAATTTCAGCCAAAGGTTCAATCACATCTTCAACAAATTTTCGGAGGACATGAAACCTCATGGCTCTATCACCATAGATTACTACACCTCTACCATGCGAGAAAGCTTTGCACAGTTTGTGAAGCGAACTATGAAACAAACATTTACATAAAATTACGAAGAAGTTATCACTAGTGAGAAGGAATTAAGTGCCATTGGAGTAATCTTAGATGAAAAACCAACAAAAGACTCCAAGGACACAGGTAAGAGGTCTCAGCCTCTATGAGCGAGGCTAAAGAGAAAGAAACATATGATCGAGAAAGCTTGACTCGTCTTGTCAAGTCTTTGACTAATGAAATGGAATAGCTATAATAAAGGTCAAGAGAGACCACCACGAGTAGCAAGCATCCTATATTAAACTTGTTTAGAAGGACTGCAGCTTCTAGTAGTAGTGGAAATCAATTGACAAATTTTGTGCATGGTTCCAATGTCCTATTGAACATTGAGAATATGGGCACATATCAATATTTCATATTTCATCAAGTAAATCATTCAGAGAAGACGTGCCCACAGTGGAACCATCCCATGAGCATGGTTTCTACGTAGCTTGTTGATTAGTTAATTGTTGAAGAGGAGACCGATCCTACTGAAGAAAAGTAAGAAGCTATAGCAGTCGATGACACTCCAAGTGTCGGGCATGCAATGAACATGTTTAACTGTATACTCATAGCCCATAAAGGTACTTCTGATAAGTAGCCTCCTAGTGAGGGTCCGACCCAGAAGTAGAACAACTGGTACAAATTGAGAATCCAAGGGCCGACCACCACAATTATGTTTCCAAAGTAGAAATTCAAAGAGAATCTTCTAAGGAAGATCAACCCACTGGCTAAGTTAGTACATAATGCTCAGAGAAGGTATGGGAAAGTAGTGTCAATGAAAATTGTTTCCGACAACAGTAAGGACAAAACCATCACTCTGAAAACCGCAAACCAAGTTACATCCCCAGACACCTCGGCCATTATTCTTGCTGTGGATTATAACATTGTTGATAACATGAAGAAGGTTTGTGAAAATATATCAATGTTTGAAAGAACAAAGATCACGAGCCAATAGGAAATCCTTCTACAACCACTTGCGAAAACCTCCACAAGTAACACTACCTCTTTAGACAAGGTATCTCATAAGTCTCCTGGATCTCCCAAATCTATACTCAATTTACTTACGATGGATGAAAATAGACTCTGCCCACATTTCTTGTTAACTATCAAAATTTTCAATATCAATGTACACAATTGCTTTGTTGATTATGGTGCATCGATGAACGTAATGCCATTATATGTTGCCAAGAAAATCAATGCTAAATGGGAAAAAATAGATGCACATATTATTGAAATGTATAGGTCTCATTTCCAGGAAATTGGTGAACTCAAATATGTCATCATCCTCTTATCATCCGATGGACGAGTTCACCAATGTAACAACATAGTGATTGTGAACATTCTATAAGCATACAGAGTATTGTTGAGCAGATACTAGTCTGGCAAGCTACAAAGGTTCTTTTCCATAGTCTGGTTGCACTTATGGCTTCCGTATAGGGGCATAAATAATTATATCTGAGTAGAATTAGAGAGATATATGAAACACATTGTCACTCCCTTGAATGGGCATAATGAACCAATGGCTTTCACAGAATTACTTTTCGGCAATTTTTTCCTTGAAACTCAACTGGGGTGTTATCGTGTACAACCATCCACAAATCCACCAGATACATAGCTGGATCTCCTTCCTTTTCCAATTGGTGATAATGAACTTTGTACAATTAGTAGTAGTTGCAGTAGTACTAGTGTAGTTCCCAGTCCCTATACATATGATTTTTGGACTATGTACTTCGACCTGCAGTAGAGAGAACATTTGATTTCTAGACGCTTGGAATTAGAGCACGTGAATAACGTTGTAGAGTACAAATAACTGATATTGGGCTTGCAAAAGGACATTTACCTCAATGTTTCACTCCTAAAATTGGTAGGTGACTCACAAATTGTGATGCGACATGTATGTAACACTATACATTGTGTCTCACCTCATCTTACAAGTTATCAACAACAGGGATGGCATCTTATTTCAAATTTCCAACATTTTAACATTATTTTTGTTCCAAGAAAGCGTAACAAAACCACAGATGCAATACCAAACAATGTTACTAGGCTGTCATCTTTGAGGGACAGTTTTTCTTTTAAAATTATTAATAAGCATTTCGTCCTAGATAATATCACTAATTTACATGTTTTTTATGATGACCAACATATGTTAGGTTCCTATACTAGTAATGTAACCCCTTATTTTTATTAATGAAACCCCCTTATTATATTATTGTGCCCATATAGTCGCCATGTTGTTTTTATTATGCCCCATAGAAGCCCACTAGTGTTCTTGTTGTGCCCCTACAATATTATTTTTATGTAGGCTCTCCTTGTATTAGGACCCCTTAGACTCCTATATATATAGAAAGGATGTCTTGTGATTTGTATCATACAAGAATTGTTAATTTGTGTAATGTAGAGTAGGTTTTCCCCCTCGAAGAGGCTGATTTTGAAGTCATTGATCTATCTTTTCTATCTTTTCATGTGTTGGTTTCATAACAATTGGTATCAGAACCTTTCGATTCTAGGGTTTGGCTACTCCAAATAGGTCATCGTGGAATTTTCGCTTTAACTTTTTTCTACGAAGTTTCAGAAGCTAAAAAACAAAAACCCATTTGCGCTCAAATCATTCTGAATTTCAAATATTGTCTCACTATATTTCAGAGATATGATGTGAGGAAGTTAGGGTTTTTGCAAGCTCCAGAATTCCATCTCAAAGAGGTCATTGAAGACTTCACGTCACCAAGCCATGTAGAGGTGAAGGGAATGCATATCCAAGAAGACATCCAACACTCAACAACAATAGTGAGTTGACATTGCCACATCATCAAGAAGTTCATGTCAGCATTGTCATGTCATGTCATGTCATGAGTAGTCATATTCCACATCACTATTGTGGACCATGTCTATTTTATTCGAATGTATTGTAAACTGGAAGTCCAAAGCACACACATGGGATGTGAAGATTCATGTAAGTTGAAAAATCATAAGAAGTCAAACAGTTATGAGGGTAGTCAAAGAGTCAACCTTGGTTATATATACTCCCTCATTGTATGAGAAACATATGTTTCACCTTGGCTCCTCCCGCAAGGAACTAGAGAGATCAGCTAGTTCTTTGAGGAGAAAGGAGTAGCTCCAATGTCACACTATTGGGGCTAGTGATTTACATTGTAAGCAAGTGTCTTGGAACTTTTTCTTAAGAATAGAATCCTTTAAGGCCAGTACATTATTCATGCATGAACAATGAATGTTTGTAATATTATTCTACAAATGTTTGTATTTCATGTTTTCTTTCACATGTGCTTAGATTGTGGAACTATTTTGGGTATTTAGGTGCTCATCTCATTGAGAATGTCTTCTAGTGGTGGCTATTTTTGTCCCATCTTTGTGGACTATTCCGTAGGATGCTAGATAAATATTTCTTCATTATTGGTTGTAACAACTGTCACATCCCCTATGGACTATTCTGATGGATGTTAGACAGATCCTTCTAGTTCATGTGTTTCTCATCCTAAGTGGTACTATTACTTCTCACTTAGAGACTCACTTTTCACTTCCCTTTGTAGTAGAAGAAATTCGACATAGTTGCAACTGAACACTCACCAGGAACACCTCCTTTTCTTTTCGAAGATACCATTGCATCCCTCTCTTGTGCTGATAGCTAGAGTGAAGGAAAATATTTAAGGATTGGGAAACTAAGACTTTAAAACATATGGGACTCCTACACCAAATAGAGTGATGTATGATTTGGACTTTATAGTGGGGGTATCCCGTGAATTTTGGCGGGTCCAACACCGTCAACATTTTAGGCACTAAATGCAAGGGCACTAGTCTTTTATGGATCATAAACCCACCAAACCCATCATTCCATATTCTAGTTAAGGAAACAATGTTCATTGAACCTCCCCTACTCGTGCTTCTAAATTTTGTGACTCTTCTCAGCCCAAGCCTGAGTGTGAAATTTTGTATGATTATATTCGGGCCATCCATCCCATAACCCATCAATTTTCAAAAGTTATTGGATTGATTCTAGGAGTAATCAGTATTCCATATTCTCTAAAGATGAACAAGACCACCTCCACAGGAATAGCAGTTTCGACTGTAGAAGAGATGGTTCTTTCCACTATTGAAGAGTTAGTACTCTATGGAAGGACAAGAAGAGCCTCCCATTTTTCAAGGTGGTGGGAGAGGCAACATTTTGCTCTCGCTCACAAATTTCAAAGAGACAGGCGGAGAAGAAGAAGAGGAAGAAGAGCCACCAGACTCTGATAAAGAATAGGAGGATAGCGAAGAGGAAAACATGGTAGACCAAAATATGGACTAGATGACTCCGGGCTCACTAGGACTTCCGGGTGTGCTACACAAGATGCCAAGGCATTCAAAGAAGATCTTAACGAACTATGACCCTGATAAGGCATTGAAGGTTGAAGATCATGTGGACAACTTTTACCTACATCTGCAAACACTTGAGGTACGTTATGATGATTTTGCATGTAGGCTTTTGCCATGTACCTTAGATAGTAGAGCAACTCTATGGTATCACAACCTTCCTCTAAACTCCATCCAAAATTGGAGGGGGTTTAAGAATATTTTCCTTGAAAATTTTGAGGATGATAAGAATGCTGCCATGTTATTAAAAGAGCTCAGTAATATTAAGATGGAGAAAAAGGAGAAAGTAAAACATTTCAGCCAAAGGTTAAATTACATCTTGAAAAAATTTTCTGAGGACATGAAACCTCATGACTCCATCAACATATATTACTACACCTCTACAGTGTGTGCAAGCTTTGCACAGTTTGTGAAACGAACTCTGATGCAAACATTGACAGACAATTATGAAGAAGCTATCACTGTTGAGAAGGAATTACGTGTTATTGGAGTCATCTTAGATGACAAACCAACAAAAGACTCCAAGGACGCAGGTAAGAGGTCTCAGTCTCTATGAGCAAGGCTAAAGAGAAAGAAACATATGATCAAGAAAGCTTGACCCGTCTTGTCAAGTCTCTGACTAATAAAATGGCATAGTTATAACAAAGGCCAAGCGAGATGACCGCAAGTAGAAAGCATCCTATATTTAACCTGTTTAGAAAGACTGCAACTTCTAGGAGTAGTAGAAATTAACCAACAAATTCTGCGCATGGTTCGAATGTCGTATTGAACATTGAGAAGATGGGCACATATCAATATTTCATATTTCATCAAGCACATCATTCATAGAAGATGTGCCCACAGTGGAACCATTTCATGAGCATGGTTTCTACTTAGCTTGTTGATTAAGTAATGGTTGAAGAGAAGTCTGATCCTACTAAAGAAATCTAAGTAGCTACTGCGACCTATGAAACTCCAAGTGTCGGGCATGTAGTGAACATGATTAACTATATACTCATAGCCCAAAAGGGTACTTCCGATAAGCAACCTTTGAGTGACGGTCCGACCTAGAAGTAGAACAACCAGTACAACTTGAGCAGTTAAGGGCTTGCCACCAGAATTGAGTTTCCAAAGTAGAAATCAAAGAGAATTTTCTAAGGAAGATCAACCCACTGGCTAAGTCAGTGCATAACACTCAGAGCAAGTATGGGAAAGTAGCCTCAATGAAATTTTTTTCCGACAATAGTAAGGACAAAACCATCACTCTGAAAACCAAAAACCAAGTTACATCCCCAGACACCTCAGCCAGTCTTCCTACCATGGATTATAACATTTTTGATGACATTAAGAATATTTTTGCAAATATCTCAATGTTTGAAAAAGCAAAGATCATGAGCCAGAAAGACATCCTTGTACAAGCACTTGGGAAAACCTCCACAAGTAACACTACCTCTTTAGACAAGGTATCTGATAAGTCTCCTGGATCTCCCAAGTCTCTACTCAATGCACTTACAATGTATGGAAATAGACTCCTCCCACCTTTCTTGTTAACTATCAAAATTTTCAATTTCAATGTACATAATTGCTCGGTTTATTATGGTACATAGATGAACGTAATGCCATTATATGTTGCCAAGAAAATCAATGCTAAATGGGACAAAATAGATGCACAAATTATTGAACTGTATAGGACTCATGTCCAGGCAATTGGTGAACTCAAAGATGTCTTCATCCTCTTGTCATCCGATGGGCGAGTTCACCAATGTACCAACATAGTGACTGTGGACATTCTAGAAGCATTCCAAGTATTGTTGAGCAGATACTAGTCTAGCAAGCTACAAGGGTACTTTTCCATAGATTGGTTGCACTTATGGCTTCTATATAGGGGCATCAATAGTCATATCCTAGTAGAATTAGAGAGATATATGAAACACATTGTCACTCCCTTGAATGGTCGTAAAGAACCAATGGCTTTCATGGAATTACTTTTCGGCAATTTCGTCCATGAAACGCGACTGGGGTGTTATCTTACACAACCATCCCCAGATCCACCAGATGCATAGTTGGATCTCCTTCATTGTCCAATTGGCAATAATGAAATTTGTTGAATTAGTACTAGTTGAAGTAGTACTAGTGTAGTTCCCAGTCCCTATACATATGATTTTTGGACTATGTACTTTGACCCGTTGTAGAGAGAACATTTTATCTCTAGACGCTTGGAATTTGAGTGCATGAACAACGCTGCAGAGTATGAAGCACTCATATTGGGCTTGCAAAAGGCCATTGACCTCAATGTTTCCATCCTAAAACTAGTAGGTGACTTAAAAATTGTGATGTGAAAGGTATGTAACACTATACATTATGTCTTGCCTCATCTTAGAAATTTTCAACAAGAGGTATGGCATCTTATTTCACATTTCCAAACTTTTAACATTATTTTTGTTCCAAGAAAGCGTAACACAACCACAGATGCATTACCAGACATTATTACTATGTTATCACCTTTGAGGGATGGTTTTTCTGTTAAAATGATTTATAAGCATTTCGTTCCCGATAATATAACTAATTTGCACATTTTTTATGATGACAAACATATCTTAGGTTCCTATATTACTATTGTAACCGTATATTTTTATTAGTGCAACCCCTTTATTGTATTATTGTGCCCATATAGTCCCCTTGTTGTTAGTATTATGCCCCATAGAAGGCCACTATTGTTATTTTTGTGCCCCTACAATATTATTGTTATGTAGGCTTTGATTGTATTGGGATCCCTTAGACTGCTATATATAGTGTTAGGCCCCTATACTACTAGTTTAACCCCTTATTATTATTAGTACAAACCCCTTATTATATTGTTGTACCCATGCAATCCCCATATTGTTATTATTGTGCCCCATAGAAGCCCACTATTGTTATTATTGTGCCCTTACATTATTATTGTTATGTCGGCTCTGATTATATTATGACCCCTTAGACTCCTATATATAGAAAGGAGGTCTTTTCATTTGTATCATCTAAGGATTGTTCAATTGTGTAATGTAAAGGAGGTTTCCCCCTCGAAGAGGCTGAATTATAAGGCATTGATCTATCTTTTCTATCTTTTTATGAGCTGGTTTCATAACATTTGGTATCAGAGCTTTGGATTCTAGGGTTTCGCTGCTCCAAACAGGTCATCGTGGAATTTACGCTATAACTTTTTTTTTCTGCAATGTTTCAGATGCTAAAAAAAAAACATTTGGTTTGAAATCATTCTAAACCTCGGGTCCAAATTTCAGAGCTTTTTGTGCTATATTTGTGGAGATATGATCTGAGAAAGTTTACCTTTTTGCAGACTCCTGAATTACATTCCAAACAGGTGACCTAGGGAAAATAGTCATAACTTTTGTTGTGAACATCAGGTTGAAATTTCATAAGAAGTTGCAGAAAGAGGACGGACTATAGTTTCCTGTGTATAGTTTTCAGATCCTAAGGTCCAAGAGGTGACACGTGACACTTGATACAAGTTCGCTCTTCGGAAAAGGTATATAATCAGGTCATCTTGGGAGATTGTGCATAACTCTTTCTTGGAGAATCTAAATTTGATCAAATTGGTGGCATTGGAAAGAGAATTCAGAGGACTACTGCAAGTCGCAATTTCAGAACTTAAAGATCCGAAAGTACAGAGTTACAATAGTTTCAAGATCGACATCTTAAAATCAAGAAAAAGCGAGATGAGGAAGTTTTATGGCAAGGATCCGGTAAATTGGATACTACAAATGAAGAAATATTTTGATATACACGGTGTACCACTATTACAAAAGGTACATTTTGCATCTTCATATTTAGAACAAGATCAATTTTTATGGTATAAAGGGCTTTGTTCTCGTAAACAACTTGTTACGTGGTCAATTTTCACAGAGGAAATTATAGCACATTATGAGAATACAAAGAGCAACACCTTCTTTAGAGCAACGCCACAACAACTGGAAGAAAAAAGAGAAAAATAGCTTTGTTACAAAGTGGAAAGAAAAATTATGGCAACAAGGAATTCTACCCCTCACAACTATAAAGATGGAAGTTTTGTTTCTCCTAGCCTTCCACAACCTACAAGGGTTACACCACAACAATTGGAAGAAAAAATATAAAAAGGGCTTTGCTACAATTGTGATAGCAAATGCAGTAAAGGTCATAAGTGTGCTAAGAAGAAATTATTTTACATAGAGTATGAAGAGGAGGAAGAAAAGAATCAAGAAACATCAAAAGAAGAGGATATATGTCAGGGCCCAACCCCAGAGAAAGAATAAATGAATTCGACCATATCTTGTAAAGCATTGGAAAGAACTACCACTCCTCAAACTCTCAAGATAGAAGGACATATCAAGAAGAAAAAGGTTCAAGAAGTGAAAGATCACATCAAGAAAGAAGAAATGAATCCAACCATATCTTGTAATTCATTGGCCAGAATTACCACTCCTCAAATTATCAAGATAGAAGGACATATCAAGAAGAAAAATGTCCAAGAAGTGAAAGATCACATCGAGCATCAAGAAACGAATCCGACCATATCTTGTAAAGCATTGGAAGAGATTACCACTCCTAAAACTCTCAAGATAGAAGGACATATCAAGAAGAAAAAGATTAAAGTAGTGAAAGATCACATCGAGCATCAACAACAAGTTCTCCAACTTTTAAAGGATAATCCAATTTGGTGCAAAATCGAATCAAACAACAGGTAGATCAAAATTGTAGTGAAAAATGTTTTGATGTAGGTGATTGGGTATTTTTACTGCTACATCTCAAGCAAGCTATTTGTGAGAAGGAAATGTTGGCAATATTACATGCACTTAAAAAATGGCGACCTTACCGAATGGGAAGACACTTCGAGGTAAAAATGGATCATGATAGTCTTAAATACTTTTTAGAACAACTATTATCTTTAGAAGAACAAAAAAAGGTGTCAAAAATATGTTGGGTTATGACTTTGACATCATTTATAGAAAATGGAAGCAAACTTTTGTTGCAGATGCACTCTCAA
>APFE031338098.1:0-20625 GCA_000404065.3 Pinus taeda
TCATACATTCCAACGGAGGATCAGGATGCTGATATTCTGACGAAGGCTCTCACCAGGAGCAAATTCGAATACCACCGACGCATGATAGGGGTTGCTCATAATCCATATCTTGTCGAGAGGGAGTGTTGAGATTGCAACAAGATGATGGAGCTTAGTGAAAAGAGTCACCTTCACTAAGTGGGCTCGTAGGCAAATTATGGCGCAAAGTCTATTTTTAGACTATGTCTATTTTTAGACATATGGATCATGTCTATGAGTTGCAAGATGTTGTTTATGGATGATTGGTCAAGTTGGAAAAAATAGATGAACTTCTATTTTTAGACAATAGCGGTGACACTGTCAAGTCTAATTATAGAGTAGTCAAATATTATTAGCTTATAATAATATTTAGACTATAAACTTTATCTTATTCTCTTGGAGCACTTCAGTTTGAGCTACAGATGTGGCATATGCAGCTGTCAGAAGGAAATATGTTTTCTTTGTGGGTCAGTTGAGTTGTTGCATGCATGACTTCAGTTAGAACTCAATCAGTTGAGTTTGGTGGAGTTGATTGTGGAGTTGAGTTGTGTTCAGTTTGACTTGGTTAAACTAGTTATAATTAGTCTAACTGCAAATAGACTAATGATGAGTTGTTAAACTAATTATTAACTCATAATGCAACTAAAGAATACATTAGTTAACTCAGTTTCATGTCAGTGCATGTTCAGTTCAGCACGGACAGGTGTTAGAGGATCAAATTGCTATCAGTTGCGACTATAGTTGTGCATGAGGATTTGCACAATCAATGGGATTGAGTTATGCCAATGAGAATTGGCCAATACCAAGTGATTATAGCCTCTGCTCACGTGATTCCCAGTGTAAGTGATTCTTTTGAGGTAAATACGAGTTTGGTTCAACCATTCTCATCCATTCTTGAGCAGGTATTGAGTAGTGGAGGCAGGCAAGCAATGGAATAGATTTGGAGATTAGATCTTAGCTGTATTGTATGTAACAGGTGGAGATAGTGCTGGATACTTGTGAGAAGTATTGACTATTGTAATGTTACATGACTCAATCATTAATATACAGATAGTGTGGGGTTTTTAGCGAGATGCTTTCCCCGGGATACATACTGTGTTAATGTGTGAATGCTCTTGATGTTTTATTGTTATTGATGCTGCTATATTTGATGATCAACGTAGAGGAGCTTATGTATTGTGTATGTATTCCACAATAGTACATGATCAGGATAATCTCCATTGAATATGTGTTTATTATTCAAAATTTCTACACTCTCATGCATCCCTGTCATAACAACAACAACATTCATTTCCTGGAAATATCAAATATAAGTAGTGCTTAGTCTATCATCAACAACATGGCAACAAGCAGAGAAAAATTTAAGAACCCCCCTAAATTTATATGTATAATAAATGGGTGAATCCCCATGGTACATAGGAAAAATGGAAGGCGTTTTTATCAATAATATATTATGTATATATAATTTTTTTGGCGAATATCTCACCATATTATATTATCTTGTAAAATCATTGCAAATCTTTCATTAAATTATACAGTGTTGTAAGATCTTGGTGAATCTTTCACTGAATAATAAAACTTTGTAAAGTCTTGGTGAATCTTTTACTAAGTTATAAAACATTGCAAAGTCTTGGAGAATTTTTTGATAAAGTAGAAAATCATAGATGACAAGAGCCACATTGTGGCAATGTCATTGCTTTTGTTTTTTTTTTTTTTTTGTACATTGCCACCACATGGCACTTGTTTATAAAATTTTGAATTTATAAAAAAATTATTGACCATGATTTTGAATTAATAATTGTTATTATAATTTTTTTGAGTTTTAAAAATTCACATTATTTATTCAAAACTAAAAATAGGAGGAAAGCTTTTATTCTATTGATTATGACTGCGAAAAAGGTAAAAAAAAACAATTGTCATGTTTCATGTAATATAATGTAATAGAATTTAGCACACAACCACATAATAATGTTACATTTTCCTAAATGTAATATTAGTAGAGACACCTTTATTCAAATTAGAAAAATATATCTCGGAGGAGGAGAAGACAAGTACTGCCCATGCCCATGCTGCCAGTAGACCATTTTGTCTTTGCACGTCTAAAATAAATAAACTTTGTTTTATATTTTTATCCTATATCAACCTCCCTAAATTTACATGTATAATAAATGGATGAATCCTTGTGCTACATAGGAAAAATGGAAGGTGATTTTATCAATAATATAATATGTATATATATATATTTTTGGCAAATCTCTCACCAGATTATATTATCTTGTAAAATCTTGGCGAATCTTTCACTAAGTTATAAGATCTTGTAAGATCTTGGCAAATCTTTCACTGAATAATAAAACTTTGTAAAGTCTTGGTGAATCTTTTACTAAGTTATAAAACATTGTGAAGTCTTGGAGAATTTTTTGATAAAGTAGAAAACCATATATGACAAGAGCCACAATGTGGCATGTCACTGCTTTTGTTTTTTTGCACATTGCCTCCACATGGAACTTGTTTATAAAATTTTGAATTTATAAAAAAATTATTGACCATAACTTTGAATTAATAATTGTTATTACAAATTTTAAATGTTTTAAAAAATCACACTATTTATTCAAAACTAAAAATAGGAGGAAAGATTTTATTCTATTGATTATGAATGCAAAAAAGGGAAAAAAAAAAAAAAATTTGTCATGTTTCATGTAATATAATGCAATATAATTGAGCACACAACCACATAATAATGTTACATTTTCCTAAATGTAATATTGGTAGAGACACATTTATTCAAATTAGACAAATATATCTCCTCGGAGGAGAAGACAAGTACTGTCCATGTTGCTGGCAAGCCATTTTGTCTCTGCACCTCTAAAATAAACAAACTTTGTTTTACAACTTTATCCTATATTCAAATCAGACAAATTTATCTTCTTAGAGAAGAAAAGTGCCATCCATCTTGTTAAAAAGACATTTTGTCTCTGCAACTCTAAGATAAACTCAGTTTCACAGTTTTATCCTTAGCACAAAGAAACTGATCTAAATGCATCAAATATTAATAAAAGATGAAACAACAGAAATAAATTTTCATGAACTGAACTAGAACTATTTCAAATTTCTTACACATTCCTAGAGTTTTAAGTTTAATCATTAATTATTTTGTCTTTATAGCTCTTGGTGTATTAAGTTCAAAGTTAATGTTAAAATTCCCTGTACTTTTTAAGTGAAAATTTTATTCATTAATGTATATAGGGTAGTGTATGAATTAATACATTAACTATCACATAAGTTTAAGCAAAGATTGCCTATGATCATGGAAGCAATTTAAACTACATAAAGGAGGACACTAGCCATCAAACAAAAAAAATTTGATCACTTGTAAACATGAATCCTAATCTCACTCCATATGCTACACTCACTATAAATAATGAAATGGGAGAAATTCTCCATGGAGAATGATGCAATTCAGGAAAGGAATGAAAATAGCTCAACCAACACCCATTTGACCAATTCGGAATTTGAAACGTTGAGAGAAAGAATTTGAACACCCCATGAAAACTCAACTAATTAGCATTCAAACAGTGTCATTAGAAGTTCACAATGAACATATTCATTGCCATAAATTTCCCATCGACAGTCAAAATGGGGAGCTTCATTGTTGTTCTTTTGAAGTTGATATGAAAGTGAAGCAATAATATGTTCAAAAATGAAGTTTACCATCCATGTATATACAATGTTTCAAGTGATTTCTTTCAAATAGTGATAGCAATTCAATCAACACAACAAGGGGAATAAACTAACTCAATCTCCAATAACTCACTTCTATTCTGAATAAATATTACATGTTGAAAGGGAGGAAGCAAACATTGTCCCAAACCCTAATCTTTGTGTCTAACTTGGGCATATTGTTTCCTAGAATTCCTCATTTAGTATTCTTAAGATGTTTAAAGTTGTTGGGAAATTTAAGATAACATATAAAATATTATGACACCCATTAAACTCATCCTTGCCCCAACCCAAGGCTGATGTCTTGTATGATATTCGAATATCAGTGAAAAACATCCTATCTATTACACTGGATAGAGTGACAATAAATTGAACATAAAGGGAAACATTTGAACCTCAGCGTAGTGATTGACAAAGGGCCCAATACGCTGTAGTTCATTTAAATGTTCATCAACAAAATTAAAATCATGTCAATGTGGAACAAGATAGTTGGGTTTAATATGTTCAAAATAAATGTAAAAATATTTTCAGACATAAGAACAGGGTGACCTTGAGCCATGAAAGAAATGAGAAATAAGTAGTCTAGAATAGTTACAAAACAATGGGAAAACAACAAACTTAAAAACACTTTATCCATTTGAGGACAATAACCAGGACAAAAATCTCGTCATTCATTTAGAAAAAAATAACTATTACAGGGAAGGAACCTAAAAAAGAATATCCACCTCTACATCTCAATGCAAGGTGATCCCTCTAATTACCCCGCAATTTTTTCATTGACAATTTGAACTTAGTACTAGGACTATTGATTTGCCTACAAGATCAAGGAAAATGGATGAAGAGGATGTGTTGGCTTGAGGGATCCTGACCCAGGTTCAGCGTTAGTTAGCCAAACAAATCCCTACACTACTGGCCCTTTTGGAATCAACCCGCGAAGCGTGGACTGAAGTCTCTCCCGAAGCATTATTGGGGGATGATGGAACCAAGTTTTTTCACCCTTGAGATGGATGTGATGTCGGTTTATTCCGGCTATACCTACCTTCATGTAGGTTTCTTAGCCCTCTATTCCACCCTTCAGTATCTTCACAAAAGGGTACAATTGGTTTTCGCACAGCATTAACCTGCAGCTCAAGGACTTTCGCGCTGCTGGGGCAGCAAACTGCGATATCTCCCAAACTAGGCTAAGTTTTTACTTATCTTATTAACCGATATTAGTTAGCTCCACAAAAATAGATGTTCTTACTTGTGTTCACTTAACCAATACATTACATATATTCACGCAACATATAAGCATTATAAGTGAAATTCATACCCAACATAACAAGATGCATAAACAGGAAATAAAGACACAGAAATTATAGAATACTTCTCTTTATTGATAATTCCATACAATTACAGACTTGGCAAGCCTTGTGAACTTAGTTGCAGGGGTCCGTGCACTCAGATGTGGACTTCTAGGCCTCTGCGCACTCAGCTACAGAGCCTCTACCTATGCTGCAAACCAAACTTAGACTTCTACTTTAGAGCTATCTCTCATACATCATATCTTCATTCTTCCTTTCTTTCAAAACTACTTAGAGCTTAGCTCTATTTATACAATCCTATGGTCCGCAGACCATGGGTAGATCTTTTACAGTCGATCTTACATTTCAAAAATAACGGCGGACAACCCTATGACTTCTTAACACCTACGCATTCTGCAACCACAAAATGCGAAGTCTTTACACTTAGATTACAAAATTTTACCAAAATATGGGATTTTAGCCCCAAAACTTCCCTTGGGGGATCCCGCGCCCAGCAGGACCCCAACACAAACATCGTGACTCACCCTCGAGTCACTCTACAGGTGCAGAAATCTTAGCGCAAAGACCTCCCAGCTCCGTTTGGATAACCAAAACCTCGACAGTGCACTGAGCGGCCGCCTGCTGGACTTCTTCCACTCGTTGCTCAATGACTGCTGCTGAACTACTACCCTAAATCTTCTGTTGAGTTACCTGCAATGTCATGAGATTTCCTTCAATGGAAGTTGTGATCGTATATGCCTCTTATATCCATGGATGTAGGCTCGCTTTTAGGATTACTTCTTTGTGCCGAGCGACATCCACATGTTCCTTAAGTGCCTTTTCCTCCTGCATCCGTGCGAGCCTCTATGTGAGGGCGACCATCTACGTGGTCCCTTTGACTTCATCATATCATTGTTGTAGCTCACGCGCCTCTATTTCTAGGTGCTCTAAATTTGGGTCCTCCTGCAGGGTGGTCAGGACCTTGAATGATTGTTTGAAAAGTCTCGTGTAGTCTGCTACTACACTGTCGACCACAGCTGTTGTTGTTGTAACAACGGTGGCGCGTTGTTCCCTGACTTCCGATGGAGTTGAAGGTTGAGCCCTCAACTTCAATTCTGCAATCTGCAAGTTCAACTCCAACTGAATCCTGTCCATCTTTGTTCGAGTGTTGTGCACCCCTGTGGCCAACTTGCAGACACGTGCCTCAATCAGTTCTTTTGCATGAACGTCCAACTCCAAGACCATTCAGTAGGCTTCCTCCACTACCTGCATGTTATGCTTATTCTGTTCTACTGCCTCGTGCTGCAGGCCCACCTGCTCGATATTGATGCACTGCTTACTTATCACCTGGAGAGCGCAACTCTCCCAGGCCTTAAGTTCCATGGTGACTCCATCCTGCAATAGGTAGAGTGTCTCTTAAGGGAGCATGAACATATTCAATCCCACCCCTTTTAGACTGCTAACCATGGGCCTATTGGCCCCATTTTCATGTAGTAAGTGCCCCGTCTAGTAGCACTATCATGTTGGTCACCCTTGTGCGCAACATCTCCTTAGCAACTAAAGTGCCAATCGCGAGGTTGGTGGACACTGTGCCAGCCTGTGGAGTGCGAACCTGTAATTCCTGCAGCTCTATCGAGAGAGCCCCTAATACCAATTTCTACTACTCTTCGAACTGTTGGAGGGCCTCCGCGGTGACATCCCTCATTGTTTCTCCAATATCGTGCAAATCCCCCTTGCTATGGGGTAAAATGCATGGTGTATGGAGAATGCAGATACCCTCAAAGGTCTTCCTGGGACCTTCAAGATTATCTGCAACTGCATAAAGTTACATGCATGTTCATAGACAATAACTAACTATCAAAGCATTAGAAGTAGCTTACCTCAAGTCTCCATGTTTGGAGATCACAATGCAGCCAAGTGGAACTCCCTCAAAGCTGGCTCCAAATCAAGTCCTGCACATAGAAGATACAAGCGTAATCATAGCATACAACTCTGATAACTAATACATGAATATATAAAATAACATCTAATTGCATACAACTAAGCTACTCATGCTAATAGGCATTGGACAAACAATTAAATGAATGATAGTATTAACACCACAAGTAGACAGTAGAACTGCAGTTTTATATTAATGTTGGAAGAGTGATTACAACCATCCATTGTATCAGCCTTCCTTTACCCCTCCAACTTCTCTCTGTCTCTCCCTTCTTGCCCACTTCTTATGATATGAGTTAATGCTCAACAATCAAGTATGATATCCTTTCAAATGCTCTGGCCTCTTTCACAATAACCCTCACTTTGCTTATATAGCAATTGAGTTAGGGTTGCCAAGCGCCTCCTTGAGCTCACTAGGGCAAAAGCAATGAACTTGCATTTATTTTCAGCTCTTTCCCATTTGCCTTCTTCTTTCAGATTAGAAATCCTCCAAATATCTCAAATTTGGATGTTTCCTTGCTTTTCTTGAGTAATTTTAGGAACAAATATCTAGATATTTGTGAGTCAATTCATTCCTTTGACCCTTGGAACTTCACTAAGTTTCACTAACATTGTTCCCATACTAGTAACTTGAGTTATTAGGGTCACTAACGTACCTCTAAGCTTGGTAACAAGCTTCATAAAGTAGGTTGTTAGTGCACAACCAGTGTTAGTGTGGAATTAAGGCCTGTGATTGTGGTCTTTGTTTCAGCTATCATGTCTTTCCCCTCTGAGTTGATGAGGAGGTCAATTTATTGTATAACACCCCTCAGTGAGGGTGATTGGGTCAAAGGAAGTCTTCGACGCCTTGGTTTTCTTTCGTGGAACTGCCTTCTCTTGCAAGTGCTGACGCTTAAGTTGGGTGGATGTTGTCTGCGGGTCCGCGCCACCTTGTTCTGTTGGCTCCTTTGTTTTTGCTTCAGTCCCGGACAAAGGTAACTTATGTCCTTCGCACTCTTCTCCTCCTGTCCTCTGTTGTTCAGCCAATTTTGTGGCATCGCACCCTGCCTAGGCCTTAGCCTCAGCTTCCTCCTTTTTGCACTTCTCAGCCAGCTGCGCCATTCAGAGCTTTGTTTCTTCCTTCTTATGTTGTGCAGTGGACTTGTTCGTTTCCACTGCGGAGCCTACTAGAGTGTGCCACTATGGTGGCCAAGACTCGAGGACTGCAAATATAACATCATCAGTCGCTAGATATGGTAAGTTATGCCATGTCTTCATGGGGTCCTTCTGCCCCTGATAAAGACATGGTGGAAATTCGCTTTGAACTCTGCAAAGCTCTGTAAACTAGCATATACTGTGGGCGACAACCGTGGCTTGCAATTGATCCCCATCCGGATACTCATCTCCACCAAGACCCAATAGGTCTTGCTTTCTTTTATTTGTTATGTGTCCTTGGTCACCCATAGCGAAGCATACTTCATTGCCTTTGGAAGATTTGACGTGACTGAAGGGAATTGGTTGTCTTCTGGCAGCTCCCATTCCATCAGTATGATCAACAACAGGAGCCACACATAGTGAAACATCTTTCCCTACTCCTATGCCTCGCGGCAGTTCGCAAGGAACTCACTGCATAGATAATTCACCTAGTTGAAATGGACTCCTTCAGTGCATTGGGCTGCTAGTGCAATCACAAGCATGGGAACCTCATCCACGTGGCACTTCTGCATCACCTTCCCTGCTAATATTTGCGTTGCTACCTTGATTGCAGGGTTGTTAATGTTGGAGATGGCATATCCTCGCTTCTTCTTCTCCAACTTGAATTTCTTCTTCATAACTTCTGCAAGGGCCAACTCACCACTTTTTCTTTCTGATATATTGGTTGGATCCTCCCCTGAGTAAGGTAGCCGCGTGATCTGATGGATCAAGTGGTAAGGTAGCCGCGTGATCTGATGGATCAAGTGGTCTATGATGGGAATGGGCTCCTCCAACCACAAACGCCCAGCATGCACCAAGCAGAGTAGCTACCTGATGATGAAGACGATAACTGGGGCACGGTGGTAATGTGGCACCCAGAGCAAGTTGAGCAATCCGTCTTTCTCTACACCCTTGAGCCATGTCCGTGACTCCAATTCAATTGTTCCAACAATCATGTCAATCTGTCAGTGCATTAGCTGCTCATTCACTAATGCGGGAACTTCTCATGATCTGCAAGGTCCCAATCTTCAAACTTTAGTACGGGAAACCATCCTAAGTGTGGCCCCTCAAAAACAATGTCATTTAAGAGAAACAGAGTTTGCAGGGAGCTCTTGCTCTTATCTATGTCCTTTGGCACCTTGGCTTTTCCCTTGTACGGAGGAACATATTCTGGTAACCTGGTAATAAGGTCCGCACCCTGGGTTTCAACTTCCATTTCCACGTACTCCTCATCCACCAGGATTTCTTCAGATTCTTCCTCGTCGGCCTCCAAATTAATGACCTTCCCCTTTTCCTGCAAAGTGGGCTTGGTCCTCTATGGGTTTCTTGGTGAGACGCGCATCGGGATCATAGTTTGCTTATCCTTCTTTGGTCTCAGTGTTCTGGGTGATTGAGGGACTTCAACTATCACTCTGGCACTCTCTGGGGCAGCGTCTACTACCGCAATTTCCTACGTGGCTTCCTCAGGCGTCGACATCATTCTATTCTGGAGGTCTTGCGTTTCCTTCGGAAATCTCTCAAACGTTGAACTTGCTCTCAAAGCCTCAAAATTCGCAAGGTCCATACACACCTGATAGCACAACAACTGTATTTTCAAAATGCCAAGTGTTTTTCATTGGATAGCCCCCTATGATTTATAGGGCTCTTTGAATTCAAATCCAACCATTCCCCCCACATTCGACGCATTAATGCTAGATTGGCGCCAAATTTTCAAGAATGCAACCCATAAATTTCCCCTTAAATTCCTATCGCCCGCTCCATTTGGCCACAATCTGACCATCAAATCGTGAACAATGACTTTAACGGTCACTTTCCGGTGGACTTGTGCATTATTTCCATGAGTAGTGCAGCTGGCTTCGCATTGTCGCAGACCTTGTGACACTTCGCTGCTTCGCACAGTCCTGAAATTGCTCGGTCCCCAACCTGACAGTGTAGTTGATGGTCCCCTACCTCCTTTCAGCTGCTTGGAGCTCTAAGACTATGCTACTTTCATTTAGTCACATGGCCAGACCGTCGTTGTATTGCTTCAAGCAACTGCCATTCACCTTTCCTAGGAAGGGTTCTCCATTTAACTTGACTAGTTGTATCACGCCTCCATCGCTAATCTCCTTAATAACATACGACCCTAACCAATGCATCCTGAATTTTTAGGGATTTATCAAACTTACTATCATACAACAAAACCAGATCATTTACCTTGAATGTGTGTAGCTTGATGTGTCAATCATGCCATGCTTTTTCATGCTACTTTTGGACCTACTGATGAAATCTAGCCAAAAATATATCTTCTTCAAGCTCATCCAACTGTGCGAGCCTTTCTTCTAGGGCTCTGCGATCTGTCATACTTGTGAGTGTTGTTATGCGCAGACTAGGCATGATGTATTCCATAGGCATTACGGCTTCCACACCATAGACAAGCCTAAAATGGGTTTGTCCCGTCAGCTTTTTGCATCTTGTTCGATAAGCCCACAATATTGCAAGTATGCGTAGGTACCAATCACTTCGTTGAGCATTACAAACCTTGGTCAATGCATTTTCAAGCACTTTGTTGAATGCCTCCACTGTCTCGTTAGCCTGTGGATGATAAGGTGTGATATTTTGGTGATACACTTGAAATTCCTTTGCTAGTTCATTGATAGTCTCATTCAGGAAGTGTGTACCACGATCACTCATCAAGATCCTTGAACATCCAAATTGCGTTAGTACATGTTCAAATAGCAACTTCGTGGCAGTCGTGCCCATGCAATCCTTCATTGGATGTGCTTTTTCCGAACGAGTCAAATATTTCTTCGTAATGATAATGTACCTCGCTCTTGTCTTCCCTTGGGGCTGAATGGGTCCTACAAAATCTATTTCCCACTTTTCGAAGGGTTGCAACGTCATTTGAGGATTCAAAGGCATTTCATCCCTCTGCAACGGCCTACCTGTTCTTTGACATACATCACATGCCTTGCAATATGCTTTTGAATCCTAATGAAGGGTTGGCCACCACAACTCGACATGTAGAATATTCTACGCGACTTCTCTCCTTGCATAATGTCCTCCCATGGTGCCCCCATGAGCATCCGCAAGGATTCCGCTTCGTTCAAACTGAGGTACATACCTTTGCAATATCTCGTCAGTCCCCATCTTGTATAGATGCCTAGCAATGACAGAGAAATCTATCGCGCGCACCACTAATTCCTTCTTTTGTTGGACAAAGTATCCTTCCAGTGTAGTTCCTGTTGTTAGGAAGTGTATTATATCCTCGAAATGACCATCCATGACACGCACTGCAAATAGCTGTGCATAAGGAAATCCTTCTTCCAAGTTAGTAGGTTCCTCCCCTATTTTAATGCGTGACAGATGCTCTAGTCCTGTGTTTAATCGTCCAGGCTTCACAACAACTTCAAAATCATACTCTTGGAACAATAAGATCCATTTGCATATTCTCCCCCCCAACACATGCTTATTGACCAAGTACTTCAACATGGAGTGATCCATATACATCTTAAAGTGGCCTCCTAGCAAGTACTGTCGGTACTTTTGGAGTGCATACACCATAGCTATCCCCTCACATTCAGTGGTAGAGTAGTTCTTTTGTGCTTTGGATAATCTGTGGTTTGCGAGCATGATGGGGTGGTCAAAGCCTTCTCCACCATCCTATGTTAGTACTTCCCCTAGTGCTCTACATGGCACGTCGAAATGTACATGAAACTATTTCTTCCAGTTCAGGAAGACTAGAATCGGCCCTGTAACCATATTTTCTTTCAATATATCCAAGATTTTCTTACATTCATCATTACATCAGAACGTGACATCCTTCTTCAACAATTTTTCCATTGGCATGGTGATTTGGGCATAGCCTTTGATAAAAAATTTGTAATACCCCGTATGTCCCAGAGTAGCGTGCAACTATTTCACACTCCTCAGCACTTCCAAGATCAGTATCATCGCGATCTTCACAGGGTCTACCATTAGTCCTTGTCTGCAAACCACATGCCCCAATAGCTTCCCAAAAGGAACGCAAAACAGGCACTTCTTGAGGTTGAGTGCGATCTGGTATCTTCAACAAGTATCCAACATCAAGTGCAAGCTCGTTACATGGTGCTTAACCAACCCAAATACGGTCCAATCATCAAAATATACCTCTAGGAACTTATGAATAAATTCCTTGAATGCCGCAATGACCATGCGTGAAAAAATAGTTGGTGCATTCTTCAATCCAAACGGCATTACAATATATTGAAAGCAACCCCACTCAGTCACGAAGGTTTTCTTGCTCCTATCCTCTGCTGTGATTTTGATTTAGTGGTACCCAGAGAACCCATCAGTGAAGGAGTATGCTTCTTGGCCACCTACATTTTCCAACACTTCATCCATGAAAGGATTTGGGAAAGGATCATGCACACAAGTGTCATTCAGTTTTATGAGATCCAAAAATATCCTTATCTCATCCTTCCGCTTCTTCTCTTGCACCACCATTGGGCTTACCCAATCTGATTCCTCCACAGGCTCAACGATGCCTACTGCTAGCATTTTGTCTAGCTCTAAGCAGACCATCTCCTTGTATTTCGGATTAGGTGGTAAGGCCTCTGCTTAACTGGCTTTGCATCGAGCTTTAACATGAACTTCATCACTCCTAGATCTTTGATTATTCCTTTCAGGTCTGTAAACTTGGTAGGGAATAAGTCCCAGTATTCGTAGAGCAATTCAGCGACCTTATCTACCGTCGCGTCGTCCTAGTAGTCTTCAATCTTCGTGCATTTGGGTTCTGCCTCTATACAAATGTTCACCTGTTTAGTTTTCACCGGCCCGGTTATATCAGGGTTCTCAATCTTCTGTCCTTGAACCTCATAGTGGCCTTCTGTTTTAGGAATGTTAATCTTCTGTGGATCCTCATCCTCCTCTTCAGTAGTTACATTATAACATTCCAGTGCACGACTCAGCTGAGTAGCCCATTCAGGCTGAATCAAGTCTAAAGGATCCTGTGGTATCCTAAATATGGTTGCTTTCACCTCTTGTAACGCTTCATCAATACTGTCAAACCAATCCTTAAAACTGAATGTCATCATGAATCCTTTGCGCAAGATGTCCCATTCACCTATCCCATGGTGGAGCTCCGTTTCTATATACCAATTCATTGGGATAACATCCAGGGTATGACAGAGTAAGTGCACCCACTCAGGTTGTGGATTTTCTCCATAAGCCCGCGTCCATTTGGCTAGATGTGCGTGCAGATCATTCTATCCACAATACTTGTCTGTCAATCGTATCTTAGGCTTCCCAAATCGTGCTCTCATCATCCTCCTACATTCGTGCCAATCATCAAATCTTCCCTTGTGCATACCCCACCATCTTACATGCATAACACATAGTGCCCAGTCCAAGGCCTGGAAGCGTTGATTTTTTGGCACCTCCCTTTCAAATGCATCCAAAAATATATCTACCTCATTTAGACCATCATAAATAGGTAGATTTCTTTCCTTTAACAACACACAGCACAGCGATCGGGTCATCATGTTGTATTTCAGCGTAGTTACTTCGTGTAACTGATTTTTCTAGCGTTCTATTTCTTCGTCAGAGTCCGAAGTGCAGGAACTCTCGCGATCCCACGTAATCAATTCATCTGCAGTGGGATTCACCCAGTATTAGTCTCACACTGTTATCTTATATATGCATTCTATATCATCATCACTCTCATAATCGTGGATTGGTTCAGTAAAGCGTGATCCCTTGGCAGGATCCAGGGGTATTATTATGCACAGTGATTTCTTTTCAAAGATCATCTTTCGCTTTTTTAGATTGATTACCCCATTCATATCAGTATCCCAGTCAATTCCCAAGAGCGTAGGGTAGGGATTGCTATCATCTACAATCCTTATTACTTCAAAATCTTCCAGCGCGCTCGCTCCCTCAATATCCACGGTCACCCCCTGCAGTCGCCCCATGGGTATGATTTTCTGTTGATTCGCCATCCTTAGCTGAATCAGAGACCATTGGAGCGTAGGTCTCCCCATTTGCTCCCAAGTCTGCTTTGGCAGGACATTCGCATCTAACCCCAGGTCCAAAATGACCTAATCCATTTCATATTCTCATATTTGTGCGTTCAATCTCATCTCCCATCCCGTCCTTGTTTTATGCTTGCCAATTTTTTGTACCACGTGCGGCTCACTTAGCGCGGTTCCAACGCATCTATTAATGAGCTCTTGTAGCCCTTTTACAACCTTACTTTCGTGTAGTAACTTCATACAAGTTTCCAGGAAATTTGTGAGCATAGAGGGGTCCATCTCTGACTCAGGCTTATCCTTGCTTCTTGAGGTGGAGGCCTCAGTAAAGCTCTTCTTAGCTTCCATGAAGGCTTCCCGAGCTTTGCAAACCCAGGTACTTTCATTTGGATGTTTCCCCTTGTCATCTCCCATCGTGATTCCACTCCGGAGCACTATATTTATGTTTGGATCTTCCTCGCACAGCTCAGACCTCATCATCTACAAGTTCTAATCGAGGGAGACGGTAGCGCCCCTTTGTCACATATCCTAGCTACCAGCGTAGGACAATCTTCCATTTCATGACCAAACACCATGAAATACTTGCATGACAAACGCATTAGGTTAGTGCAATCGCAGGCATAGTGCCCCGGTCCTCCGCAATTGTAGCAAATCAACTATCCTCGACCTCTACCAAGTCCTCCTCTGCCTTGGCCTTGTCCGCACCCCTGAAATCATGTCCACTCCATCCCTGCATTTTGTTCAAGGGGCCACATTTTGGCTTGAACCCTGTAGGCAGTAGTTCTATCCATCATCAGTTCATAGCTCCTATAAGTATGCTCATCATGTCCTACCGACCTACAAAAGTTGCAGAATAACTGTTGTGGGGCTTGTACATACTTCTGTAGAAAGTGATAGTTATTTGTGGCATGTTTTTTGGCTACCTGACAGATAGCTCACCATAAAGCAGGCGCCGCGCTAGCTCAAGCTTAAGCTTCCGGTGTTAAAGGCATCGGTCCTCCTCCTCCAAGGTAATTTTCAAAGACCGAGCAATGGTCTTTGCCATGACCCTGACTCTTGCATTTCAAGCACCATACCTCCTTGCGTACCTCTGGTTGAATCGTTCTATCCTGCTTCAGACTTTGCATCTCAAGGCACATATTTCTCAGTTGTGCATGGATTTGCTGGACTCCTAGATTAGGATCTTGCATCAAAGTCTCATGTAGTCTCATGGCAATCTCCAAGGCCTCTGCCTGAGTTGTCATATTTTGCTGTGACATCGCACTCCTAAAGTGTGGTAGTAACGAAGCCACAAACCATTCACGATGTTGTCCATCTATCAAATTCATGTTGGCTTCGCGGATCATACATTTCAGCCTCTGATCTAGTTCCCAAGGCATCTAGCCTGGTCGCATCGTGACGTCTTTGAATCCCACAATCGACTGCACTTCAGATTTAGGCCTGCTAAATTCCCTATTTAGTGCTACTTGGATGTATGCTACTCTAGCATTCGGGTTATCATTAGAGTACTTAATATACCAGGTTAGCGCGCGATCTTGCAGAGTACTAACCAATGTTGCTTTCTTTATGTGATCATCTGTAACACCTTGAGCTTCCCATACAGCCCTTACAATGAACCAGAATTGGTCTGGTTCCTCATTTCCCAAGCCTTTGAACAAAGGAAACTTCACTATGTTTTCCATATTGAATCATGGTGGAGGCAGAGGTGGTATGAGTGAAGTTGGAGATGGTGGTGGTGAAGTCATAGGTGGTGTGGGTGGAGCTGCTATTCGCGGAAATCCTTACCTTATTAACTAAATAGCGCTTCGCAAAGAAATTTTCGCTATTCCTTCTTCATCTCTTTGCGGAGGTGAAATCAAGGGGCTATGCTCTGGACCCTTATTTCCTTTGTTTCTATAAAATTTTCCACTTCGCATAACCCGTTTTTCACACAACAACATTTTAATCCAAGTACTCAGAGATTTTACGTACTTACCTCACAGTCCTTTGAAAAAGCGTTAGTCTGCCTTGCTATAGCTGACTGAAGTGTCGATCATGAATTCAGTAACAAATCCTCCTATGACACGATTGAGCCAATGATTGATAGTGTGGGCAATCTTATCCTTCGATGCTTCCAACCTTTGCACTAGCTCTGGGGTCCAAACAATAGGACCATCAAGTTTCCACCTTCCTTAGCTATCTGCTAATTTCTTGATCCACTCATATAGCTGAGTAGGAAAGAAGGTGAAAATGATTGCATGGATCTCCGTATACAGGTATCAGTCCAGCCACTGTTCTTTTGACAGTCGTGGGTTTCTATTTTCTTGTGTTGCGAACTAGTGGATCCTTCTATCCAACCAACCTTTGATTTCTTTCTTAGTTGGATTCCAGTGATACGACATCACACATCTCTTATGTAGATTCTGGTCTCGGCAACGAAACCATTTGTTGGCTTGAGGGCCTCACCCAGGGTTAGCTTTAGTTAGCCAAACAAATCCCTACATTATTGGCCCTTTCGGCATTAGCCCGTGGAGTGCAGACTAAAGTCTCACCCGAGTAGTATGGGGGGATGTTGGAACCAAGTTTCTGCACCCTTGAGATGGATGTGATGTAAGTTTATTCTGGCTATACCTGCCTTTGCACAAGTTTCTTAGCCCTCTGTTCCCCCTTCAATATCTTCACGAAAGGGTACAATTGGTTTTCGCGTAGCCCTAAATTGCGGCTCAGGGACTTTCGCGCTGCTAGGGCAGCGATCTCCGATATCTCTTAAACTAGGCTAAGTGTTTACTTATCTTATTAATCTATCTTAGTTAGCTCCGCGTAAACAGATGTTCTTACTTGCGTTCACTTAACCAATACATTTACATATATTCACGCATCGTATAAGAATTATAAGTGAAATTCATACCCAACCTAACAAGATGCATAAATAGGAAGTAAAGACACAGAAATTATAGAATACTTCTCTTTATTGATAATTCTGGACAATTACAGGATCGACCCGCCCTGCGCACTCAGCTACATGGGTCAGCGCACTCATTTGCGAACTTCTAGGCCTCTACGCACTCAGCTGCAGAGCCTCTACCTACGCTACAACCCAAACTTAGACTTCTACTTTAGATCTATCTCTCATACATCATATCTTCATTCTTCCTTGCTTTCAAAACTACTTAGAGCTTAGCTCTATTTATACAATGCCATGGTCTGCGGACCATGGGTAGATATTTTACAACCGACATTACATTTCCAAAATAAGGGCAGACAACCCTATTACTCCTTCACAACTATGTGCTCCATGACCACAAAATGCGGATTCTTTACACTTAGATTACAAAATTTGACCAAAATATGGGCTTTTAGCCCCAAAACTACCCTTGGAGGATCCCGCACCCAAGATGATGTTGATATGTTTGCTACCATCAATACAGTAGCTAACAGACTAGACAGACAAGCCCAAGCAACAAGATAATGAAGGAAATTATGTTCACTGCCAAGGGAAATGGAGAGAAAAACTGGGAAAAGACACTAGGTCATGTTAGCCCTTGAAAAATGGCTTTGAATCTACAGTTACTAGGAAATGGCCTATGAGAATGAAAGGCCACAAACAAAAAAATCTTAGTTCTAGGGAACATAGAAAAGGGAAATTTTGAACATAAAGACCAGAGAGAACAATTCCCTATTCAATTGGCATGTCCACAAACCATAACATCGATCACAAGGCTTGACTATGAATAAATTGGCTTTTGACCCAAAATGAGTCAAGAAAAATGGACTTTGATGTAAGGAGCATGCATCAATATTTTTTTGTGCGAAGCTTGCTATCTATACTTCATGCATAATTTGAAGTCGCCTTCACATTATCCTTTGATGCTTTAGCATAAAATTTTTTTGCTGCAACAGAAGAATGATGATCATGATTCTGTAATGTTGGGATGGGGTCCCCAGGGGCAGAAAGGAGTTAATTAGTATTTTTTTGTAACAAATTTTGTAAAATATGTAAAGTCTCTATGATTTGTGGATGTGGAGTGCATAGTTTAATAAAAGTCAAAGGGGCTTAGCCCCTTGTTTTAAGTAAATTTTTGAGTCGGTTTTGAGATTCACCCATGGTCCGTGGACCCTGGTATTGTATGAAAAAGTCTATAAATAGTTGAGCCTGAGAAAAAGGAAGAGGTAACTAGATGGAACTAAGATAGAGAATTGGGTTGATTGAAGAGTCTTGGGCAGAATCTAAGGCAGGAAGGCTCTGCTTCCTACGCTTAGGTAGGGAAAGGAAGGCTTCGTAGCTGAGTGCACAAAGACCTAGGTAAAATTTACAGCTGAGTGTGCGGAACCCTGTTGCTGTGTGCGCAAGGTAGTTTGAGTCTCTAATCTGTTAATTGAAGATCAATAAAAGACAGTTTTCCAAAGAATTACTGAGTATTTATGTTATATATGTTAATGATATATGTGATCCGGATTTAAACAGGAACGCAACAAATTACCGAGATAACCATATACACAAAGATGCAGCGGAAATAATACTTCATTTCATTAATGGAAAATACTGAAACATGCTTACAATCAGAAATGGAAATAAACTAGCTAGGGCGATGGTAGCTATCTCTGAGAAGAGATGTGTGGGCTACATGCCTCTGAACTGACTTACAATGAGGCTCGAAGGCCTATTTATTGTTGAGAAACAATGAAAACCCTTAACATTCCAAAACCTAACCCTAGGAGATGAAACGCCAAACTGTGGGCCCCGTTTGGGGGTAAGTTGGTACATCAACTTCCCGGGGTCATAACTTTAGCATATGATCTCCGTTTGACGCGTACAATAGCTCATTAGAAAGATCTATTCGAGCACTATCATTGTTGGAACAGGCAACATCGGTCCATTCCATGGACCCATGTTGCCCCAGATTCCCCAAAAAACGTCGTTTAGGGCCTCAAAACGGCTCGGAAGTTCAGGACCCGAAAAACTGCTAAAAATAGTAAGTGGTGCTACAATTAAAGAAACTGAAAATGCTGAGAAAGACAACGGTGGGGGTCCAGGTGGACTTGGCAGGTGGCCACCAATATCCACCTGGATTATTCCTCCCCCCTTAGGAAGCAATGGTCCCCATTGCGTTGAGCTCCTCCATGAGATGAGGAAACTTCTACTGAACCTGTTCTCTGGTGTTATTCAACACTTTTTTTTTAATGCTATTATGCTCATGTATTTCACATAAAACTTGATTAAATTTACCTGTTTCCAATCACAAACACCATAAGAGAACCATGCACATGAAGTAATTGACAAGCATTTGTTTTTAAATATGAAATTGAAATTAGCACAACAAAACTAACATTCATCAACAGATCAAGCTGGTATAAGAGCCAAGTTTTATTTGCTTGATTGCTTGAGTTTTGTGCAAGTAGGGTTTTAATGGTTGCAAAATTGTGATGCTTACAAGGTTAAAGTTGCAGAAAGGAGAAGGGAAATTGTTGGTTGCAACTCCTGAGGTAATGCCCAGACGAAGGAGAGCCACAAGGTCACAATCTCCACCCAAAGTTCCAATTCCAATTGCACTTGAAGAACCTCAAGGTTTGCCTTCAATTGAGATCGAAGAGGTATAAGCAATACCAAAAACTAAGCTTGAATCCATAGGCATCATGTCAGGAGAAAGAGAGACTGAAGGTCTTTCTTCAGAAGAGGAAGCATTCAAGAAAGCTTTCTATACTTTAACTGAGATGGTTAAAGTCCTCTCTGAAGAGAGGAATACTAGAATGGTTGGAGAGAGTTCTAAAACTCCACTTGGAGAGGGAAGCTCAAGAGATAAAAAAGATGATAAGAAGGATTCAAAGGGTAATAAAGGAAAGCCTCCTCCATCTCCACCATCTCCACCATCTTCCTCATCATCTTCATCATCCTCAACATCTCAAACAATAACATCTTCCACTTCCACCAAAAAAACTGCTCTTACTCATTCACACACCCCAAAAGGAAAAACTCCCTTACTCAAATTGGACATTAAGTTTGAACTTCCCATGTACAATGGTGAAGTGAATGCAAAAAAGTTAGACAACTGGATTTGACAATTGGATGTTTATTGCAAAATTTAGAACCTTCAAGAAGATGACATAAAGATCCAGTTGGCTTCATTGAGGCTAGAAGGAGCAACATTAGGCTGGTGAGAAGCAAAGACTCAAGAGGAAATATGAATTCATGGTAAGATATACATTTCATGGGTTGAATTTGTTTCTGAAATTAAAAGACAGTTTTATCCTTTAGCTTATATGCAAAAAGCCATCATGAGTTGGAAAAATTTTGGGCAGCTCAAGGGTCAAACAGTCCAAGACTATACCCAGGAGTTTAGAAAGAGGGCTTTATTGTTAGGAGTAAACTTGAATTCCCAAGATACATTGTTGAAATATATTGGGGGTTTACATTCCTATTTAAAACATACTATCCTTATGTTCAATCCAAGCAATTTGGATGAGGTATGTGTGCAAGCCACACACCTTGAAGCAAGGGGAAAGAACATTCAGGAAGAGGGTAGTAAGAAGAA
>APFE031338098.1:24340-59011 GCA_000404065.3 Pinus taeda
GGGTCAGATCGATGGAGTGCTTGACCTGACAGTGTAGAGGAACCCCTGCGGGGGAGGTGAAGATATCCTCGTACTCCTTCATGACCTTGTCCATCTGTAGTTGTCATGCGGAGGGGCCCTGTTTGGAGGTCATGGCCACCATCTTCTTCGTTCCTTGAGGGTGTATCATCAGGAAAACGAATTTCCCCGTTTTGGAAACCAGCGTATTACATTGTTTTGCAGTAATCAAAGAGATGGCGGTAGGCAGTGCTACCTCTGGTATCCTGTACAAATTATTTCCCAAAGTAACAATAACAACATGGGGCCTTGATTCATACACAACATGTCGTTTCCACAAGTAAGGTTGTCCTAATAATACATCACAAACTTCAAGGGGAGCAATGTCACACAATACCTCATTCGTGAAGCGCTTGATGTTGTATGGAAGGCGACACTGCTGGCTCACGCGAAGATCCTGTCCTTGGTGAAGCCACCCGATGGTGTATGGTTGTGGATGTGTTGTGGTCAGTAAGCCCAACCGCTTCACAACCTATGCCGAAATGAGGTTCTTTTGGCTCCCTCTATTGACAATGAACTGTAGTGGGGAGCCCTTTACTCACATCTGGGAGTGGAAGAGATGCTCCTCCTCCTCTGGATTTTTAAGTTCATTTTTATGGATCTTGGCAGTAGCAAAAGTGGCGTTGGGATTCGCATCAATGATCTGCTTCCCTTTGTCATTCCCCTTGTCGGGTTCAGACTCAGAGTTGGAACATGCATTTGATTCTGAAACCTTTAGCTCAGCCACCAGTGACTGCTTGGCCCGACACTCACTTGTGTTGTGAGTGGAGCTCTTATGGAACTCACACCATTTTCCAGTGTCCTTTCTCGGCTTCGCGGCGCTGTTCTTTGCTTGCAGCTTTGGCTAGTTGTCTTGGGCTGTCCCGCCTTAGCTTTTTCCTTTGTTCTGTGGTTTAGGGGCACCTTTCCCCTGCTTTGGATTCGCAGATCCAAAGTCTCGCTTCTTTTGTTTAAACTTCTGCTCGACCTTGACAGCATACCGGTACGTTGCGCTGAGCGAGGGGATGTTTAGTAATTGTATTTCTTCTTGGATGTACTTATGCCGGTAGCCACGGTATTTGAGTATCAAATGTTGCTCTGAATCCTTGATACCCAACTTTTTGCGAAGAGTATGGAAAAGATTGGTGAACTCCGACACGTCTTGGTCCCTTCCCTGCCGCAGCGTGGTCCACTTTATGTATTCATCCTCATAGCTTCCGACAGGGTAGTACTGCTCCTTGATGGCCTCCCGGAATGAATTCCAGGTGGGTGCTACTGAAAATAGTGAGCCGGTACTTTCATCCTTCTGCTCGCAGTAGGTTTCCCACCAGTCCTTGACGTGGGGGGCTGCTTTGAGAAGAGAAAAAAAAATCTTTTCCCGACTCGAAAATTCATGAACAGAAAAATAACCCTCTAGCAGATTTAACAACTTATCTACAGCATCTGCGCCTATCTGACCCTCGAATATGGGGATTTCAAAATTGACTTGTACCTTAAAGGGCGTGGCGTTTCCACAGTAGCTAATAGAAGCTGATGCGTCGCTTCTAGGTAACCACTGAAGGATCTGGGCAAATCTGTCCATCATTGCGCTCCGTTGTCGCTCGAGGGTTCTTCGAGCAAGATTTTGATAGGATCTCCTGCCCCCTTGTCTTTCTTCTCATTCGCCATGGGAGGCCGTCGGGATTTGGGAGGCTGGTCTTGCAAAGGTTCGACCAGTTCAAGCCTCAACTCCTTATAACTCGACCTCGTTGGGGACATGCAAAGAAAAACAGAGAAAAAGCAAACCGCTCTGATACCACTGATCCGGATTTAAACAGGAACGCAACAAAATACAAAGATAACCATATACACAAAGATGCAGAAGAAACAATGCTTCATTTCATTAATGGAAAAATACCGAAATATGCTTACAACCAGAAATGGAAATAAACCAGCTAGGGCGATGGTAGCTTATCTCTGAGAAGAGATGTGGTGACTACATGCCTCTGAACTATTCTGAACTGTGTTACAATGAGGCTCGAAGGCCTATTTATTATTGAGAAACAATGGAAAACCCTTCACATTCCAAAACCGACCCTTAGAAGATGAAACGCCAAATTGTGGGGTTTTGGGTAAATTGGTACATCAATTTCCCGGGGTCGTAACTTTGGCATACGATCTCCGTTTGACGCGTATGATAGCTCGTTAGAAAGATCTATCCGAGAAATACCACTTTGAGAAGGGAAACATCGGTCCATGGACCCATGTTGCCCCCAGATTTCCCAAAAAACGTCGTTTAGGGCCTCAAAACGGCTTCGGAAGTTGAAGACCCGAAAAACTGCTAAAAATAGTAAGTTGTGCTACAATTAAGGAAACTGAAAATGCTGAGAGAAACAATGATGGGGGTCTAGATGGACTTGGCAGGTGGCCACCAATATACACCTGGATCACTTCCCTCCCCAGATTGCGCAATGCAACCTTGGTGAAGCCAGTGACTAGGTTGAGGTTGGCCTAACTCACAGACGGGCAACTGAAAGCAAGTAAGTCAATGAAATGCATGGCGACACTAAGTGATAGAAAAAGTGGTAAATAGTGCATGAAAAACATGAATGGAAGATTCAACAAACAGATCAACATGCATGTGGGTGATGCTGTTCGCCGGTTGGGCGAACGTCCGTGCAAAACCATTTCATGCATGCAATAGCAGTGAGATAGCGACGAAAACTGAAACAGAGCTTTGACAAGTTAAAATACATGTAAATGACAACAGGCATTCAAAGAAATCAAGAAAACAACACTCACACAAGCGAATACAAGAAAAGCGACAGAACTACTGAAAAAGACAAGTTGAGGCCACTTACCCATGAATAGCTGAGCCGGATGTGTTGAAGAGTCCTAGATGTGTTGTGAGATGTCAGAGCTCCAATATCGATTTGAATGAATGAGCTCTGATGCATCAAATAAATAATTTTGGACCCATGACGCGCATGCCACAAATTTAGGAAAAAGCGACACTCGGAGGGAAACTTCTAAAACAACTTTGCATGTAACCCCTGATTGCTAAAAATAGCTCCCTAAATCATGGGATTCCTTTTGTATGTTGTCTCTTTCTATTCCGGGAAGATCAAGTCATGCATGCATGTAAGTCAAGTATCCTTGGTCTTGCATGAAACTGGTCAACTAGACTGTTCATGCATGTGAGTTCTCAACTGCTCGAGAAAAAGGTGCATTCCTGACTATGTGTTGGGCTGACTGCCCAATGGGATTGCATAATTTCTAGGTAGAGAAGCTAAATGCTACCCATATTTTCGTGAATCCTAGGTTGAACATCCTGTTGCTGGGAAGAATTATGCAAATCCTACTGGGGGGGTTGGCTGGCAGGATTGCACAATCCTGGAGCACAACAAGCTGTCAGAGAGGATTGCACAATTCCTGGAGGGGAGGTTGGTTTCCCTCCAGGAATGCAAAATTTTCAAGGGGAGGCTGCTCAGCCTATAGCTGGACCAAATCTGGGTAAGCAACCTGTGAGGGGAATGGATCGACTACGATCGACATGCTACCTTTGTGTGAGGAAAACACTGAAGCTACAGTACTTAATGAAGCAAGACAAAGTGTTGTGTAAGGTTGGTAGGGAGGCTCCAAAATAGGCTAAGGAAAAAATTTCGAGGGTGGTTGTAGCCGCTACAATAGGACGTTAATATTTCTTGGATCCTCATCATCTTCTTTAGCAATCACATTGTAGCATTCCAGCACATGGCACAACGGGGTGCTCCAATCTCGGTGAATCAAGTCGAAAGGATCCTGCGGTATTTTGAAGATTGCTGCCTTAACCTCCTGTAATGCTTCATCGATGTTTTCAAACCCATCCTCAAAGCTTAAGGTCATAAAAAATCCTTCTCTTAAGATGTCCTTGCACTTCGTAATTGTAGCAAATAACTTGTCCTCGACCTCTACCAGGTCCTCTTCCTCCTCGGCCTCGTCCGCGCCCCTGATATCCTCCATGCACTCCCCCAGTGCCTTGATCGGGAGGTTGCATTTTTGTTTGCATTCAATACGCAAGCATTCTTTCCATCATCAAATCATAGCTACGGTAGTTACGCTCATCGTGGCCCATTGATTTACATAAATTGCAGAATAACTGTTTCGGTGCCTGCACAAATTTTTGCAGCAAGTGGCAATTGTCTGTTACATGTTTTCCACCTACCTGAGAGATAGCACACCATAGCGTAGGCCTTGTACTTGGTACTGTTGGGGCTTCCTGCCTCAGAGGCATGGGCCCTCCCCCTGCCATATAATTCATGAAAACAGGATAATGATCCTTATCATGCCCCTGGTTTTTACATTTTAGGCACCAAAATTATTTGCACACCTCCGACCAAGCCGCTTTTTCCTTCTTCAAGCTCTGCAACTCTAAGCAGAGTTTCTACAACTCTGTGTGAATCAGATGAACTCCCAACATCGCATCCTAGATATGGGTCTCATGTAATCTCATTGCAATTTCCAGTGCTTCCACCTGTGTCCCTATGTTTTTTTGTGACAAGGCAATCCTTAAGTGAGGTAGGAGTGTGGCTATAAACCAATTGCGGTGCTAACTATCTATGAGATTCATATTGGCTTCACGGATTCCACACTTTTGTCTTTGATCAAGCTCTCTAATCCTCATCATGATTTCCTTAATCCAAAGTCTGATTATGATTCATACTTAGGTCTATCAAATTCCTTGTTCAGAGTGGTATGAGTGTTCGCTAACGATGCTAATGTATTATTTGTGCAGTAATTAATGTACCATGTCAATTCGCGATCTTGTAGAGAAGTAACCAACTGCGCCTTCTTTTTATGATCATCTCTAATATTCTGTGTTGTCCATGCAACCTTCACAATGAACCAAAACTGATTCGAGTCCTCACTTCCCAAGCCTTTCAAAATGGGAAAATTCATGGTATTAGACATATTGAATGGTGGAAGAGGTGGTGGTGGTGTGGGTGAAGGTGTATGCTGTGGAGGTGAAGGTGGAGGTGGTGTGGGCAGATGAGGTATTCGTAGAAAACCCTGCTTTATCCACTACGCAATGCTTCACGGTGAGGCCTGTACCACGCCCTCGTCGTCGCTTGAAGGGGGTTTTATCAACGTGATGTATTCAAGACCTGTTCTCTTCAGATTTCTAAAGATTCGTTCACTTCGCATAGATCCAAACATCAAGGCAGTGGTATAACCTGTTTTTCGCACAAGAGCATTTTAATCCAAGTATTCAAAGATTTCAAATACTTACGTCACGGTCCCTTGAAGAAGCGTCACTCTGCTTCGCTGTAACTAACTAAGGTATCGACTATAAATTCTGTCACAAATCCTCCTATGACTCAATCAAGCAAGTGATTGACAACATGCATGATCTTATCTTCAGAGGCTTCCAAATTTCGCACTAGCTCTGGGGTCCACACTATTGGACCGTTAAGCCTCCACCTTCCTTGGTCGTCTACCAATTTAGCAATCCACTCATATAGTTCGGTTGTGAAAGTGTAGAAGAAGATCTCATATATCTTTGTGTATAAGTATCTGTCCAACCACTGTTATTTTTTCAGGCGCGGATTTCTATTTTCTTGCGCCACAAATTCATGGATCGTTCTATCCAACCACGTCTCAATTTATTTCTATGTTGGAATTCAATGATGCGACATCACACATCCCTTTATTCAGATCCAAATCCCGGCAACAGAACCATTTATTGGCTTAGTGGGTCTTGACCCAGGTTCAAAGTTAGTTGTGCCAAAGAAATCCCTACACTACTAGCCCTTTTGGCATCAATCTGCAAAGCGTAGACTGAAGTCTCACCCGAAGTAGTATGGGGGGGTGCTGGAACCAAGTTTCCACACCCAAAGATCAACATGATGTCACTTTATTCCCTAAATCTACCTTCACGCAGATTGATAATCCCTTATGGCTTATTGATATAACTTCCTTTAACCAGCCTCTGGACCTCTGCGATAGTCTATGACTATCTTTCACGGACCCTGAATAGGTGAGTCAAATACTTACGCGCATCAAAGATTACTCTTAACCCAATAATTACTCAGATCAACTTAAGTGTTTGATAACTTCAACATACAACAGGGTAATCTTCGCATAACTAGTTAACATCAATTGCGTACATATAATGGTATAAATCTTGTAAAGTCGTGCATCAATACATCATTTCATAAACCCATCATAACATAAAGCACATTCATATAAACAAAGGTAAAGAGATAAACACAGGTATCTGTGAGATCATTTTCTTTATTAATATTCAATTTAGCTTATAGCCTCAAGACTTCCCTGTGCACTCAGCTACAGGGGTCCATGCACTTAGCTGTGGACTCTACTCTAGGCCTTGCACACACAACTGCAAAGCCTTTCTTCCCACTCTTCTTCGCTAACTCTTTAGACTTCTCCCATAGACAAAACTTCATTACTTTCCTTAGAAATCCTAAGACACCTATTTATACAATCCCATGGTCCGTAGACCATGGGTAGGTCCTCAAAACACTGACTCAAATTAGTTTTATTATTTTATTATTTTTCAATATTTTTATTTTTTTACCCTAAAAATGGTGAATCATCCCCCATGGGTGCATCATCATCTTAAATCATATTGGTTCTTATAAGGTTTATTTTGGTTGTACATTTTTCATAGGAGGCCCATTTTAGACCTCAAAAGTTCTCTAATGGTTCTTTATGAAATTTCGCTTTGTTGGTGATCCATGGTTGCAACCCTTAGTAGTGCATCTACTTCAAAAGTGTGACATTAATTTTGTACATCTACAAAGACACAAAGTAACTTAATCTAGCAAGGACTAGTTGAAGTTTTTGATTGGAGAAATATATATATAATCATATATATATATATATATAATATTTCCTATTTATATTAAGCTAACTTCACTAAAAATAAAATTGTATAGTGACATGACAACTGAAACTTTTTGTAGTTGGAGACTTCAATATTTACTAAAGAGATCAATTTAAGTGGTTCCTCAAGACATCATCTAAAAGAAGTTTGGTAGCCTAGAAGGGCAAGAGAAATCACTCTACCTAAGAGTATCACAATATTATTTTAGTGACAAGGTTGGTAGCAGTAAGTCTATGTATCACTGCTCACAAAGACAAAGAATTGGTCCAAATAGAAGTGTATTTGCAACAATCATTAGTGAGGATATCATCATCACTGCCAGAGAAGGTGATCTACAATGGTTTCAAGACGTAAATAGTGGCAACTATATGTCTGTCTTCACTACAACAAAACCTTATCATCAAGAACACTGTAATCACATCATCAAGGGAAAAACATCTTCATCATTTCACAGAATTAAAGGAAGAGCAAATACATCAATCTCATCATCAACATCAAAGGCAATTTGTACATTAGTTCAAATCATTGTACAATTTGTTCAAAAGGCATTATTGTACAAGGAAGTGTAAAAGTCAATGGGTCATAGTGGTTGTGGTTGGCACAAGGGTTTAAGGTTTGTTGTTGGGACAAGGTTTTTAGGTCCTAGGGTTTTTGATTTGTTGAAGAAAAATCATTTTATATCATTATAAAGTGGATCGCTGTCCCTAGTATGCAGTCGATAATTTTTGTAATTAATTTTTGTCTTTATCAGGGTGGTAGCATGTGTTAGGGAGGTGGTTGAAGTCACCTTCAGGTTGGATCCTGAAAACATTTCAGGGTGGTAGGGTGATGCAAGGGCAATTTGGAGCTTGCTAGGGTGTTGGAGCATCCTTTCAGTTAACTACTAATAAAACCCAGGGCATTGGGGCATCCTTCTAGTGGGCGTTGGAGGAATGCTTTTCTAGAGTTCTAGGGAGTTGTAGTTTTTTATTTTTTATTTTATCAGTTCAAGTTGAAGATTTAAAGAACTTATTAGAAAAGCGTTTGTTGGTTTTTGACCTGGGGGGGGTTCCCTCTAAAAATATTTGTGTTTAGTGTCTACTATTTATTTATGGTTTTGAATATTTTTGAATATTAACTAATGCTTTGAAAATAATATTAAGTTACTAATTGCTAAGAAATACTTATTCACCCACCTCTCAATGTTTCCAACATGTTTAACCCTAGTTATGAATCAACATAAATCAGAAAGCCATACTTATTGCAATAAAATGATTTTACTTTAAACATGCAAGAAAACCCTAAGATTATAGGTCAAGAATATGCAAGAAAACCCTACAAATTTAGGTAAAAAATGCATAAAAATATTAGACATCTAAGGTTTGTGATCGCTAAAAATTTAATGTAAGATAAAAAAATCATAAATTTACCCTAGAACCTAAAATATAAAATTTGAATTTGTAAAGTATGCTTGGCTAAAGGGAAAAGACTAGTGCCTACTATATTTTTATTTAGACATATAGAGTCAATTAGGGATCCCTTAAGAGATATAGATAGGGTTTGCAAGAGAGTTTCTCAAAAGCACATGAAAAGTGATTGTTTGGATAATCCTCTACAAGAGATTTCCAAAAATATATGGAACTTAGGTTAACTCCCAAGGAATGAAGATAAATCGGGGTTTGAAGTATGTCAGTTGAATCAGTGTTCTAAAGGCTCATGGTTCCAGTGTGGGCACCTCACCAGGTTGGCAACAAATGATAAACCAAAACTTAGGAGGGAACATGACAACTCACGAGTGGTGGAGCGACAAGGCCATCAGTCACACCATAGTCATAGGGAGCCTAGAAGGAAGTTACCAAGTGCTTACCTGACCATTCATTTAATTAAGCCGCTCAAAACAAACACAATGTCGAGTAACTAATGATGAGAGTCAAAAGGCCCTTGTTCAAAACCCCTAGTCATAGGGTGCTTGGCCTAAGCACCCAAGTGCTTATCAGATAGCTCTATCTAAATGATGTACACACAAAAGCACAAGCAACAAGCGACATGTGGAAAATGTGGTAGTACAAATGGCACCTCCACATGGCAGGTGGTGATTATGTTGAGAAAATTGGTAGGCATATGTGTACATGATGACACATGGCACTCTACAAACATAACCAGTGGCAGACACATTTTTCCTTTTTGGGTGGCTAAGTATCCATTTCCTGAGTAACACGTGGTAGTGACATGGCAAGACACATCACAGAAAGTGATGTGCCAAGACACATGTCAAAAAGCGATGTGGGATGACAAGTGTTTGTGATGATGATGTGATAGTGTGATAGAGTGACATGTGGTAGGTGGAATCAACATTTTCAGATGGCAAAATGGACTATTGCCAATTGACATGCAGCAAGTACAAGTCAACAAAGGAAATGCTATAAGCTCTGATTGGTGCATGTGGACATGACATGACATATTGGGATATGTTAGGATACACAGTAAGGATTGGTCTTGTAAGGCTTCACAATGTTAAGATATTTTGGCATTTCTCATGATTTCATGTAGTGGTGCCATTGGGCACTGCCCACTGCCCATTAGCACTAAAACAAGTAATGCGAAAGCCATCCAGCGACAAAGCAATGCGTGATGAGACATCATATTTATTTTGGTTCATCAAGTGTAGCACAATCTTGTGATGGTTCTATCTATTGGATCACTCGCAAAGGACAGACAAGACTTAAAGTTCAAGTAGCGAGTGGTGTGCGGTGAGTAGCAAGGTAGTGGTCACAACCCTTGGTTGTAGGTGCTGGAAAGTAATCCCACAGGTCCTATCTAGAGATCAGGCACATTCGGCATATCAACATATCAATAATGTTCTCACCAAGCTTCTATGCTTTCACGATAGGGCAACGGTGGTAGATGAGACTGCGAACATCGAGAACATCTCTATCTCTTGACCTTGTTAGTTGACAAACCGGGTCAACAAGTCTTGGATTGGCATTAGCAAAGGGTTAGTGACCTTATTTAAACCCCCACTTGCCTGAGAGCTGAGAGATGGTAACTCCAATGGATCCAAATTAAAGGTGATGCCAAAAGTCGAAAAATTCCCAAAATTTGATATATCAGCAAAAATCAAATGTCGAGAGAATTTGAAACACCTTGAATTCTCATGATTGTGAAGGAAAAAAGATTTTAGAAGATAATTTAAATTGTGGTAGTTCACGAGAGGGAGTGAAGTTGCAGAAATTTATATAAGTTGAGTTCCTGGGTGGGTAGATTATTGATGGAAAATAAAATGAGAGATATAGGGGGCACAAGAGGACTAGGAAAAAGTTGAAGCTATTGAATATCATAAATTTGAAGTAGATAAGAGAGTGTGTGTAGAGAAGAGCTGAGTAGAGATTGTAGGTGGAGATTAGGTAAAATCTAAAGATGTTGTGTATAAGAGAGTTGTAGAGAATCAAAGACAAAGAGGTTGCTATAAAGAGAAGATAAGAGATTTCAGGAAGAATAAATATTAAAATTGTTTATCAAGGGGATGGTGTCTGCTTTAGGTAGGTGTCTGAAAATATCAACAGGTTGGTGACTGCAAATAGTGGGAGTTTGTAATAGCCCTTGATTCATTTTTATGTAAATAAAATAAGACAAAGGTCATGGGACATGTATTCCAAGTTAAATGGTGGGCAAATATTATAGTGGGGACCACTTTTGGTTTAATTAATGGCTAAAGAAATTGGCAAAATCATTGGCAAAGACAAAGATACAATAATTGACATATGAATTTATGAAAATAAAGGAAAACAAGAGAAAATTAAAGTGAAGAGACAAATTTGCATGCAAGGGAAATTAAAGGAAAAATAAAGGAAAATGAAGAAATTAAAGTCCTCAATGATAAAAAGGCTTATGAGGATCAATTCACAACATTTTTTTTAGTTCAGTTTTGGGTGGAGCTCTCTTTCATTCTCTCATACTCTTGCACACTTAGAGCATTCTTGGAGAACTCTAGTTATTTAGTTGGATTTGGATAAAGAAGGCAAAGGAAAGCAAGAAAGTGCAAGGAAATAGTTGCATCAACATCTACAACTAGATTTATTTGTAGGTAATAGGTTGCATGTGTTATTTCCTTACTGATTTTTGGATGCATGGTACATGCATGTGATTCTCTGGTTATGTGTTGTCATTGGCATGAATATTTGCTGAAATTGATAGTGGTTTTAGCCTTGCCTTTCCATTTCCTAGATAACCATGGTGTTGTGGAATTTTCCACTTGTTGTTTTTCTTATTGGTACTTAGGTTCCTTATGGGTGTGGGTTGGAACAAACACTTTAGAAGCCCTGGAACAACTTGGGCTGAGTTGCTAGTCCTAGAGTCTAGGTTGTGAAAACCACTCTAGAGTCCTTGGTGGGTTGAGTTACTAGTCTTTGGAGTGGGGTTTGAAAAATTCTCTAAAGCCCTAGAAGGTTGTGGTTTGAGTTAATAGTCCTTGGATCCGGGTTGGACAAATGATCTGGAGCCTTGGAAGGCTGTGGGTTGAGTTACTAGTTCTTGGAGCCTTGGAAGGCTGTGGGTTGAGTTACTAGTTCTTGGAGCCTTGGAAAACTTGGGTAGAGACTAATTTGGTTGGTGCTAGTGATGTCTGAATATAGAGGTGGAATCACTGTGGTTTAGGATTGAGGTGGTTTGGCCTCTGAAATCCTTGGTTGGTTTTGTCTTGGTTTATTCCATGATATTCCACATTCATGTTTGGAATATGGCGCAAGGGTGATTGACTGAAAGAGAGATTTGGTTTAGCCAAATCTATGGTCGGGTGGTATGTGGAATTTCTTGACCTATTTGGTATTTTCATATATTAATATGAGTTATTCTTCTACTGTGATTCATGTATACTTGTAGTGATTATGTTGGCAATATTATGGTTGAGTTGCCATGGTTTCTATGTTGGTTATTTGTTGGTTATGCTGATTATATGATGTATATTAACTATGGACTTTGACATGTTTGATGAATATATGATTGGTTGATGAATGTATGGACTAATAAGTTTTGTTGTAGCTATCTGGAGAGGGCATAGAGCCTTCTTGGTGATTCTCAGACAAATCTCAGACTATATGATCAGATATGTGATGAGCCATGGTATTGCAACAAGAATGTTGCAACTCCCAAGGATACATACTTAAATTATCAACCTGGGGTTTGTACAAACTTAAGGGGGGTCATAATTGTATGTGCAATAGACACCTTACTCTTTCTAGTCTAACTACCTTTGATGCCAGTGAAAGAAAGCAATGAAACAATTTCAAATGAGCAAAGGGTCTAGGTACAATGCCAATACTAAGTTGCAAAAGGTAAATAACAATAAAAAAACCTATTCTACTTTTTCCTGGAAGGTAAATGGAAGAAAGGAAATATATTATAAAACTAATAAAATACAATTTATCTTTCTTGAAAGGAAATGACATTAAAGGAGGTATATATTACGCTTGCAAGAAGGAAATCACACTTTGCATAAAGTAAATTGCGGAAAGGAAATCTAGACTAATTGCAGAAATACACATTCAAGATGCAAGAAATGTAAGATATAAATGACGACCTAACCAAGCATCAACTCAAACAAAGTAGCGTCATATCATTTATAGGCTATAAATCTACTTCTACCATGAATTTGGAGTGAATTTGGGCAAGGAAGATCTCGAAACAAACTACTGCAAGACTGCTACTCCTCGAGATAACTTGTCGAATGCCCAAGAAAATCAAATGCAAATGAGATGAGACAATTTTTTTTATGAAGTAGGATGTCTTAGGACTCCATTCCAAGTGGAATCACTCAAAAATACCCCTATTAATATATGCTAAAAAATAGCATAAAATTACTATAAAAAACAAAAATTCAAGAACCAGTGAGCTAGTTAACCTACCAAATGCCTAACTTAATCAAGTGAAAATGATATGGGGTGAATTTTTTTATTAACTTGGATGTTTTTATGACTGAAAAAAAGTGAAATCAAATCAAATGAAGCTGATTAACACGTTCTAGAAAATAGAAAAATAATACTACTATTTTGCTAAAAGAGACTTCAAGAAATTATAGATTTGTGAACTAGTAAACCAATCCCAGTACTTCAATGATGAATATGAATTTTCAAAGTTATTCGAAGGATGCATCATGCTTGTGACTCTGCAAATAACCTAAAAAAAAACTCACTTCAATCATTTAACCAATGTAACCTACAACAAAAGAGACATGAGCACTAAATGTAGAAATAAGAGATGCAAGTGAAAAAGACATCCAAAGGAAATAAATAAATTTAATATTATTTATTCAAAGAGTCCTTGTCAAATGTTTGAAGCCCCTTTTACTTGTCAAAATTATCCAATTTTCGTAATCTAAAAGCCATCCCTTTTTCTATAAAAACAAAACCTTTACACCTTTCATTTGCAAGAACTTAATGCATATCCTGTCCCTCTGAAATATCGGTCACCCCTAAGGCAGATAACATAGAGATCATTTGGACTAGAGTTTGGTTATAATTTTTTTTTTGGAGGTTCATTTATTTTGAAGTCACCTTACAATAAGCATTTACAAACAAGGGAAAAAATATTGGGAAGAAGTTCACACTTGTGATTAAGAGTATGCCTCCTTAAGGTAATAATTTTCAATATCTCTTATTGATTTGATCCAAAGTTGTGGCCCTCAAAATCAAAGATATAAAGGCTTGTTCTGAAATGAAAGTCTAAAATGTGGCAATGTGTGCAGTTCAGAGTTACTTCTAGCATTAACTCGGTGAAGTTTAGGCTATTCCTTGAAGGCATTACCTCTGCAGCTTCATTATCTAAGAAGATAATCTACTATAGCAGGCTTCTTGTGACTCTCGACATATCTTATTTTTTGCAAGCGTAACATCATTCGATTGGGACTTATTATGAACATAAGCATCCAAGTTATCAAAATTGAATCTTATAATTTGATGTCCAATGGTACAATCCAACTTCACTTGGGAATGAAGTGTTTGAGGTACACAAAATAAACAAGTATTTAAAGAAGGAATTGAGATACTAACAACGACTTACAATTCCTTCAGTAGTGAATAATTCAAGTGAATTTTCAACGCTGAATAATATAATTTCCATTTTTTTTCTATCTAAAACAAGGAGGTACAGTGGAAAACCATGAATTACAATTCCTTCAGCAGTGAAGAATTCAAGTGCAATTTCAACGCTGAATAGTATAGTGTCAAGTTTTGTTGCTATTTAAAACAAGGAGGTACAATGGCAAGTAGTGGAATGATTGTACTAACAAGGTTTGTGTTGTGGTTCTTAGAGAGAACCTTCAGGTTGAGAAAGAGATGAGTGCCTAGGACATCTTAAAGTGTCTGAAATACATATCAGTATTAATCAAGATTTAAACATATGATGAGTTAAGACTGGTTCAAATATCTTATCCAAAGGTAGATTCAATAGACACACATATTGAGCGTTCTTTTATAGGAATTGACGTTCAGATTTGGTGGCCTATTTACAAGACATGTAGCTATATTGGTTGTTGTAGTTTAGATGGGAAAGAATAACACAAAGAAAGGAAATCAATGTAGAGGGTTGATATCAGAATCCTATGCATTAGACTCTGGTAGAAATATGGAAAAAATTATGTAAATGAAATTCAGAAAACGCGTAACACATTTTAAGCAAATACTACCTCAAACATCACATGCACCATTTATCAAAAACATGAATAGATGTATCCATGACTTTGAGATTATGTCCAACAACTATAATGATCCAGGTGGCTCCAGAGACACACATAGGACAAAGAGGACTCAGAAAGGGTAAAAAATCAAAGTGTTTGGATTATGATCAAACCTGTTCATGTTAAAGATCTCGTCATCATGATCGCGTTGGTGTGAATAGTTCATCAATCCGAGTTTGGATGAAGGAGATAGAGGTAGTCAAAGTTGGGTTGAATTTTTGGTGACTAGACAGGCTTAACAAAGACACAATTTGGCCTTTTCTGGCGGATGGAAATCGGCTAGATTCCGAGTGAAATTGTCGCCTGTTTAATTTGACTCCTTCAGCCAAAATTTGAAATTCTCGAAAATGTACCATTATTATTAAAAATTATAAAAAATGGAGGTGGTGGGCCACCACCCCCACCACCCCCACCACCCCACGCCTCTCCACTCTCCATATCAATAATGTAATATAACACATTTCCATTTTATGTGAGGCTGGTAGTTATCGAACCTGCCCGGCCCACATAGGCCAGCCCCCACCAGGAGGGCCCATGTGATATGTACCACCTCCCTACGCCAAATAAATGCGCCAACCCATGAACCCTCATATAACACAACCTCTACCCAAAAACTTTAATGCGCACTCTAAAACTGCTAACCTCACACTATTTTAAAAATATTGTTACGTGTTAATTTGGTTCCATGGGGATTCGAACTTGGAACCACGTCCAACAAAGTGCGCTAGGTTTAGCCATTGGCCCAACGAATTTTTCTTTGTAACTTTCGCCTCAAATTTTACATAAACCTTCATGGAGGAGCAAAGGGGAGGGCCCCAAAACTGAGAAGAGAGCACACATAGTTCGAGGCATGAAGGAACCAGGAGTAGGCACACATTTCGAGACATTAGAGGTAGAATATTCTTTGATGCCCAAAAATTCTTCGAGGAGGTAAAAATTAATTTTGTCGGAATATAGTTAAGTTTACAGTCATTTTTCATGGTTTTCTATAGGAATTGCAATGGCGAGGTCAGATTCACCTTTTGAGTTGCAGATTTCTAGTCCACCCATGGAGCCGAATCTTTGAGGAATCTAGGGGGAATCTAAAAAATTCCTTGAGCCCCAGATTCTCAACTGCTAAGAATTCAGAAATTGACATTCGATTTTGCACTATTCAACACCACAAATTTGATGGTGTGCTCAAATTTCTCATTTGCTCATTTCATTTTCTAGCCACTTTTCTAAGTGGAGTGCAGGTGTCGATATTCATGTGCGAGCAGCCATTTCCATGTGATTGATGCCATGAGATCGATGGCACAAACAACTTTAGCAGTTTGACATCCGCTTCTTCAGATGGCCCTTGGTTGTGAGGTATACGTAGTGTGTTCATGTACTTCTTTTGCTATGCATTGTGTTGCATAGATCCCTATTGATGCTTGATGTGGGATAAAGTTTATTACTTGTTTTCATGATTCCTACTTGATGTAACGCGGAATCATCTATGTGATGTACTTGTTGTTATGATTCGTCATGTTAAGTTTTGAGATCCCTTTGTTGTATGTTGCTGGGATAATCATGTTGTCATCATGTATGTTTTGCATTTGAGATCCCTTTTATGCGATGTTGGTGGGATGCTCATCATGCATGAGTTTGTGTCATACTAATAGAAGTCTTTTGGCTGAGAGTTCCTGTAGTGGACAATCTCTTGGAGCAACTCCTGCGTGAGGGAATTTTCCTTGTATGATAGCGACATCACCTCTATGTACATCATCACTATTGACAACACTTAATGCAGCGGCCTACATTGTCTTGACACGGGGCCCAGAGACGTAGTCCCTTCTGGACAAACTCCATTATCAACGGCTTATGTTTTTATGTTGCTGATGATTGCCATGTTCCTCTTCTTTATAGCATGCACATGTATTCATTTATGTTCTTTTAAAAATGCAATTTAACACATCACGAAAGTAAAAGGTCTTGGAATGGTCCTTCATCACACCCAGACCTGGATCAAGTGGTATTAGAGCAGTCTTTACATTGATGTGAATTGCAGTGTGAACAATGGAACGTGCAGTGATAGAAGATGAAAGAGCAATGTACGATACGATGATCAAAATTTCCAAAAGGGTGGAAATCATTTATGAAACTCTACAGAAAGAGACAAAGGAAAAGGAATGATTGTAGCTTTAGTTTCAAGCCAAGGAAGAGGCCTTGGAAGAACTAAAGCAAAAAAAAAGAATCTTCAAACAAAGAATGCTGAATTGAAGATGCGCCTACAAGAAGAGAAAGAGGAAAAAAAAAGTTTGCTACGATAGCTGCAAGCTAAGGACGAGGCCTTGAAATAGTTGCAACATGACCTATGTGAGGTAAAAGGTAGTTCTCTAAATTCATGTATGTTTCCTAATGATGATTTCGCTGTTTTTGAAAATCATACCACAGGAATTGGCTCCAAACTGTTGAAGAAAATGGGGTATGAAGGAAAAGGCTTGGGCATTAGTGGCCAAGGCATTGTCAATCCCATCAAAGTAGAGGAATTACCATGTCGAACAGGACTTGGGTATGTCAGAAAGGAAGTCGGGGAATGCGCTGAGACAACAAGCAAACCACCAACAATAGATGATGAAAAACCCTCATCAGTTTTTTCCAAATTGACGGAGGAGGTAAAATATGTTGATTTCCTTTTGGTTTCATCTTCACATAGTATGAATTCTATTGGAGATTTGGAGATCCCAATTACAGAGACAAACATGAGGCTCCTTACAGGAACGAGGCACGAGGAGGAAGAAAAACTTGGTGTTAATAACCAAGGCATAGCTCAACCATTGGAGGTTGTGCAGAGTCCTCAATTTACAGGTTCAAGATACACCAAAGGAGAATGCTCGAAGGTGTCATATGCTTCCGAGACATCGTCAAAATCATTGAGGAAAGAGAATGATGGGAAAATATCCCCATCATCCCATGGCAGTGCCCATTGCAGGGAAAGAGCTGAGGCAAGCTCTCATCGCCATATATACACAGGGGATGACAAGGAAAGGTATAACTACTTTCGATCTTCGAATGTTCATTTTGATTACGATCATGTTTTTAATGATGGGCATAAATCAAGGAATCGAAAAACATGTACCTTTTGTGGATTACATAACCATACATTTTCTACGTGTTGGAAAAGAATGGCAGCACACAAAAGGATGAGGCGTGAAAGACCCTCTCAACAAGAAGTAAAGAAACACGTTAAAAAAATATGGAGGAAGAAGACCCATTGCAGTCATTGCAACAGAAGTGGCCATCAAAGAGCCACTTGTTGGGGACTTCATCTAGAGTGGTGCCTTAAAGAAAAAGCATTAGTGCATGAACCAAGTGAAGCAATTGTTCGACCATTGAATGCACCACAAGGAGGCGACCCATTCACCTTGATAAGTGAAAAATGGTTTCTAGATATGTTAGTGTTTCATGGTCATGCTTTTGTAAATAATTTGTTGCATTTCAAAATGTAAAAGAGATGATGTGTTTCCATCACTTGTTCAACAACAATGATGTCTAGTTTTATTTTGAGTTGCATTTTACACTATGAATGTGATGTTGTGTTTCCATCACTTGTCAAAGAAAATAATGTTTGGTGTTATTGTTGTAAATCATGTGTTGCAATGATGATGTGTTTTCCATCACTTGTTGAAGCAACAATGATATGTTGGCCTTATTTTCATAGCTGGGGTATTACATACATCTTCTTGTAAACTTGACCACCGAGTATGTGTTATAAAATCGTGGAAAGTATGGGATGATTGGGTCATTAGTTGGTCATGAAAGTCAAGCATGTAATTTGCAAAACAATGTAGTATAGGTTGCGAGATTGCAGGTGTCGGTTCATCGCTTAAGGCTCCGAAGAACAAAGGTTAAGGAGATCGAAGCGAGACCTTTCAGGATGCTTATGATGAAGACAAGGTACAGAGAAGTTGTAGATTATTTTTCATGCTTTTGGAGGACCAAAAGCTCCTCATTGGGGAAGATTGATCCAGGTGGTTCTAGAGACACACACAGGACAAAGAGGACTCATGAAGGGTAAAAAATAAAAGTGTTTGGATTATGATCGAACTAGGTTCATATTAAAGATCTTGTTGTCGTGATCGCATGGTGTGAGCGGTTCATCAATCTGAGTCCAGATGAAGGAGATAGAGGCAATCAAAGTTGGGTTGACTTTTTGATGGCTGGGCAGGCTTAACAAAGACACAATTTGGCCTTTTCTAGCAGATGGAATCTAGCCAACTCTGGCCAGATTCCGAGCGAAATTTTTGCCTGTTTAATTTGACTCCTTTGGCCAAATTTTGAAATTCTTGAAAAATGTACCATTATTGTTAAAAATTATAGATAAATATATATATATATATTTAATATATATATAATATATAATATATATATATAATATATATATTATATAATATATAATATATATAATATAATATAATATATGAGGTGGTGGGCCACCACGCCCACCACCCCACGCGTCTCCACTCTCCATATCAATAACGCAACATAACACATTGCCATTTTATGTGAGGCTGGCGGGGATCGAACCCGCCCAGCCCATGTGGGCCAGTCCCCACCAGGCTGCCCCATGTGATACTTACCACCTCCCTGCACTAAATAAATGCCCCAACCCATGAGCCCTCATATAACGCAACCTCTACCCAAAAAATTAAATGTGCGCTTTAAAACTTCTAACTGTATGCTATCTAAAAAATATTGTTATGTGTTAATTTTGGTTCCGCAAGGATTCGAACTCAGAACCACCTCCAACAAAGTGCGCCAGATTTAGCCACTGGCCCAACAAATTTTTCTTTGTAACTTCTGCCTTCAATTTTACATAAAACTTCATGGAGGAGCAGAAGGGAGGGCCCAGAAACCGAGAGGAGCGCGCACATAGTTCGAGGCATGAAGGAACCAAGAGAGGGCACAGATTTCGAGACAAAGGAGGTAGAATATTCTTTGATGCCCAAAGATTCTCTAGGGAGGTAAAAATTATTTTTGTCAGAATATAGTCAATTTTGCAGTCATTTTTCATGGTTTTCCACAGGGATCGCAATGACGAGGTTAGATTCGCCTTTTGAGTTGCAGATTTCCAGTCCACCCATGGAGCAGAATCTTTGAGGAATCTAAAAGGTTCCTTGAGCCCCAGATTCTCAACTTCTCAGAATTCATAAAGTGAACAGTCGATTTTGCACTATTCGATGCCACAAATCTGATGGTGTGCTTAGATTTCTCATTTACTCATTTCATTTTCCAGCCACTTTTCTAAGTGGAGTACGAGAAACCATTTCCATGTGATTGATGCCGTGAGATCGATGGCATGAACAACTTCAGAAATTTAACATTTGCTTCTTCAGATGGCCATTGGTTGTGAGGTATACGCAGTGTGTTCATGTACTTCTTTTGCTATACATTGTGTTGCACAGATCCCCATTGATGCTTGATGTGGGATCTTGTTTATTACTTGTTTTCATGATTCCTGCTTGATGTAACACAGAGTGGGCTATGTGATGTACTTGTCGTCATGATTCGTCATGTTATGTTTTGAGATCCCTTTGTTGTATTTTGCTAGGATACTCATGTTGTTGTCATATATGTTTTGCATTTGAGATCCCTTTTATGCCATGTTGGCGGGATGCTCATCATGCATGAGTTTGTGTCATACTGATAGGAGTCTTTTGCCTGAGAGTTCCTATAATGGAACATCTCTTGGAGCCACTCCTACGTGAGGGCATTTTCCTTGTATGATAGCGACATCACCTCTATGTACATCATCACTATTGACAACACTTAATGCAACGACCTACACCATCTTGACACCAGGGCCTGGAGACGTAGTCCCTCCTGGATGAACTCCATTATCAACGACTTATGTTTTTATGTTGCTGATGATTTGCATGTTCCTCTTCTTTACAACATGCACATGTATTCATTTATGTTCTTTTAAAAATGCAATTTAACACATCACGAAAGTAAAAGGCCTTGGAAGGGTCCTTCGTCACACCTGGACATGGATCATATAATTACACATATTCTGAGAGGAAAGGAACACATATGAAAAAATAAACAAAGGAATACTTACATACTATGCTTTTAACATTTGGAATCACTAGAGCTTCATTATTAATCTTCAAAAAGAACATACAACTCGTAGTTCTTAAAACACTTGTAAACTTTATAGGTTAGAGACACCACTGGACCATAAAATTTAGAATCCTTTTAATGAGTCTCTTAAAGATTTTTTATAGGGTCACATAGACAAGGACTACTTACAAAATATTCCCTCTTAAAAATCTTATAACTGACTACCCACTTAATAGATCAAGTGTGTTACTAGCACAATTGTCCTGATTATAACATAATAGTCTTGATTCTATACTTGAAACAAAATATTTACAAAAATTTCCAAATGACATGGATTATCATGACTAGCATATCAAAATATCTTCATTGCTGACCAGCTAGTTCCATTTGGAGGAACCCCAACACTATAATTCATACTTGTGGTAGATTAATGAATTGGTCACATCTTTGCCATAATGTTGGATTAGGTAAAGGATAGCGGATGAAATTCTGATAGGTTATCTTGAAATTGGTGAGCTCGGTGTAATTTGGCATGTCAGAAAATAATGTCTTTACCAACCAGAGTAGTTGGAAATTATTCTACAAAAAGTTGACTATCGTCCTTCCTTTGAGTGTGGAAGTATTTTCATGAGAAGAATCAAACTTACTCTTGAATTCTACTAGCAATTGTTGATACTCTTCTTGTTAAAGCAAGGTCCCTTATAAATCCCAGTAGTTGGGTAACCCGGCTCTAATCCTCTGATCAAAAATTGAGTAAAATGTAGCTACAGATTTCAATAACTCACCTAAACATTCCTCAACTTTGGCTTGGGTTGTTTCTTTCCGAATCATCTTGTAGATTTCAAAAAAAATTCCTGTCGTGTCAATGATGTCCATAGCCCTCAATTCATTGGGTGATTTCTCATTGAGGTACATGATGAATTTCTCTTATGTCTTGGCATTTTTACCGTCTTCCTCAACTTTGGCTTGGGTTGTTTCTTTCCGAATCATCTTGTAGATTTCGAAAAAATTTCCTGTCGTGTCGATGATGTCCATAGCCCTCAATTCATTGGATGATTTCTCATTGAGGTACATGATGAATTTCTCTTATGTCTTGGCATTTTTACCGTCTTTTTTTTGGGTGAGAGGATAAAGAACTCAGTCTTTTTGATTGAATTTTTTTTCTCTGCAACTAGGGTCATGTGCTCCTAGATGTTCTTTACTTTAGAAATAATTTCCTCCCAAATTATATGCCTAGCTTGAATAAGAAACATATTACCTTTCAGCTTATTTTTCAGTTCTTTGATCTCCTCATTTGCAATCTCCAAGCTTTTGTTAATTTGCTCCATATTTTTCTTGGTGTCTCAAGCTACTTCTCCTTTTGTGTGATTGCATGCTTGGAGTTCTCGAAATCAATTTGCAGCTTTTTGAGCTCACCCTCTGACAATTGCAATTTAGTTAGAGCTTTGGTTAGTTGTTCAATGGGATTTTGTAGATTTTTTGGCACAATAACGGCACAAATGTTGGAATCAATGCTCTATTGCAGTTATGCTACTTGTAGTTTGAGAACCATCATCCCACTGTTTTTGTCTATTAGCTCCTTGGCCGAGATTCCTTTTTCACTTTCTACTTTGGCTAGCACTTTGGACTGTACATGTTCAAATGTAGGCATTTTTAGCTTGTGCCTCAACTCTTGGATTTCGGCTTGCGAGCCCTGAATGATGGCTTCTACAACAAATTTATCATTTGGGTTTACTCCTAATTTGACAATTAATTATTTAAATCTTTCATTCTGTGGGGGGCTCTAAAGTTAGCCTTTTCTTATTTTATTATGTTGGCTTCTTTTTCTAATAGCTTCTCAGCCTTACTAATAGTCAAGGCATTTTTACTCCACTCACTATAGAGAATTTCTCCAACCTTCTCATGCCAATTTATTTTTTCCCGTAAAGGAATACTAGCCATATCTAGTGACAGGTCCACTGTCCTGAATTATGATCCTGATGGAATGGATTGTGCAGAAGGATGATACAAAGAGAAACTCATCTGGTTTCTCTCTAGGTCCATAGGAGCTAGGAGGCTGGTTTGATAAGGAACCAAATGTGATGCCAACTGTTGCAAAATTTCATCTCTGACTCTTTTGTTTCTCTCCTATGTTCTTTTCCCCTCTTCCCATTTAAGGTTTGTTGTTGATGCACTTCCCAAAGAGCCCAAGATTTCTACCTTTGTGGAGGTGGAAGTGGAAGCTTGCTAAGAGTCTTCTAGGAGTACCTGGAAGCCTGATTGGTTCAAATTTCTCCCAAACAACTTGGTCTCAATTTCTTCATCGATTTTCTCCTAGATATTATCTTTCTTGCTAGATGACGCCTCCTCCATTTCTGTGTCTCCAATGTCTCCTTGCTTCTCTTTTGAGTATTTTCCTTTGAATTAGGTGTTTCAATTTCCATTTCTATATTAATGGGCCAAGCATATGAATTAGCCTTCCATTCAACTTCTGGTCTATACTCATGCTCATAAGTTGAAGCATTAAGATCCCTTCTCCTATTTTACATGAAACCATGGGGATCATAGCACCATACCTCTCCCATTTCAAAATTAAGCTCTTTCAACATGTCTTCTACTCGCTGAAGGGCTTGTCTAGTGTTAACAATGAATGAAGCTACCGCCCTACCCAAGTTAAACATGTATCCCATTTTGGTAGGGACAAAGTGGATTTGATCAGAGTTTAGACTCTATCTGATAAATTATAGATCAATTATTCTCATGGGCATGAAAACAAGAAAGTGGTACGGGGGAAGTTCTGACCCATAGACTCTGATTTTAGTGTAGTCCTCGAACAAGAAACAATTGCCCACCATGGTATCTTCATTGAGTTGAAGAATTTTCTTTTTTTGAAGCAGGGTTATACGAGGCGGAATGTTATTTATAATTCTGTATGCAATAGAAATATAAGTGAAATTGAACTAGGAGAAACCCTCATTATCAGGATTTTTCTTTAGGGAACTATCCCAATCGAACACAAACTTCCTCTGATTGTGAGAATAAATGATGCTAAGTCCTAAATACTCAAATTCCTTTACATGAGTATACCATAAGAGATATAACCGTATAGAATAGTGTCTGAAAAAGGAAGTGACATGAAAATGGTTGAATTGGAATTTTATGGATTCTGCAAGGAATAAGGGTATGTCAAAGACAATGTCAGGTTGTATCATTTCTTCTAGGAAACCTATGGAAGATTTAGTAACATTAGTAGCCTCTTCTTCCCTAAAAATCAAGGTGATAATAATTAGAATGGGCTGCACAATTTCAGAAAACATGGAAGTAGGGAATCTCTCTATGATGGGGAGGGTTTGATTGTCAGGTGCTAAAATCAACTGGAGGAAGTCTTGTTTTTCTCTCGATGAGAGCTCATTATAAGTGTAGAAAAGGGTAGATTTTATTAAGGTCTTAGGATTGGGAGATTTTGGGTACGTGAGAGCATTTTGAATTAATTCTGGTGTGACTTCTAGAATCTTCTCTCCAATGGAGGATATGAAATAATTCCACTCTTTAACATAGGAAGTTGCGAGCCAGGAAACAAATTATGGAAAATGGTAGGCCATGGGAACGATTTGGTGATACAACCTTGACTCTATGACCCATAATGGGTCTTCCTTCTTAAGGTGACATTCATACAGGTCGAAGTGGAGATAGTAAGGTGTCCTATAGGTTTGTCAATATAAGCCAAATGCATTAAAAGTATGTCACATATCCTGATTTAAAGGCCTATCACACACCTTATTTTAAGTCTATTATTAGGATCGTCAAGAAGTTTGCATGGTCTAGTTCTAGGTTGTAAATAAGTTAGGCATCTTTATGTGGAACCTTGAATAAATTTCTAGACTGTGTAAGGACAACATAAAAGACACAAGCTACTATATGTATGTTTCGTTGTTGTTAATTAATATGTCTTCCATATTTATTACAAATGCTTGAATGGTTTTGTTATACTAAGTGTATTGCACGGAGAGGTAAGTGTTATTTTTGTTCTATCTTTTGGATTGGGTCTCATCTTTTGTTATACTAACAAGTGTGTTCCATAAATATCTTATGTTTTTCAAGGAAACTTCGCTCTTGGATTATGGAAGAAATCTCACCTATCCATACATTTTCTAAAACTATGAATCATCTATCTCTAAAACTCATAAAATATACCAACTTGGAAAATACAATTTATTTACATAGAAGAATATAAATGTCCCATTTTTGAATATTTTACACATAGAAGATTTAATGACTTGAAAGATCTAATGCTACTACATCACTAATACTATAAGTAAATATGACATTAAAAACAAAATGTTATAAACTAGCATTTGCACCAGATGTTGCAAAGGAAACATCATAAGGCATAAATTGAGGAATAATCACGACATGGGAATGGGAAAATCTAAATAAAATGCAGAGATGGTTAATTTTTTTGACATGATGAATATATTGGACTTTGCTAATAAAGCATCTGAGCTATTTAGGTTCTCAAATGATTCATGATGTTGATATTAGGATATTTACATGTTTCTAGATGATATAAGATATAATAATAAAACACAGATTTTTGTGGTTGTCTAAGATCCATGGTAGCAAAACATCTCTTCAGACAATTCCATTGTTGTCCAATCTTCTAATCACATATAACATGCTTTAGAGATTTAATTCCTCCAAATGATTTAGGCAGCTTCCTCAACCGAGAACACTCTCTCATGTCAAGCTCCTCGAGTTTCTTTAGCTGGCTTATTTCCTCGAGAAGTTCTTTCAAGAACTCACATAGAGAAATGTCTATATATTCTAGTTTCCCAAGTTTTCCAATAGATGTTGGAAGCTCTTTCAAACCTAGACATGTAGATATTCTTAACATTATTAAAGAACTGAGCCTCCCCAGATCATCAGGTAACTTTCGAAGAAGGTGACAGTTAGTGATAGACCACTTTTGAACTGAAGACATGTCACAAATGACAAGGGGCAACTCCTCCAAATCAAAACAATGATCCATGTTAAAATCTAGCATTATGGGAAGCTTTAGATTCGATTGGATGCCATTGAACCTGGACATATTTCCAAGCCCTTCACTTAAGCTCAAAGATAACTTCTCTAAGTTTTGTAAGACTTTACTGTGCTCTTGAAGTGGGGGCACAATCAACCTCTCCAAATGAATAATCTTGAGTTGAGTGAGTGATGATAGAAATAGCAAATTGGGGGCACAATCAACCTCTCCAAACGAATAGTCTTGAGCTGAGTGAGTGATGATAACAATGGCAGACCCTTCACTGTGGCTCTCTTGGACCCATAATTGAATATTATGCGGACTTTCAATTTTCTCATTTTATTCAAAAACGATAGAAGAAAGTAATCGCTTGGAGAAAAGAGTAAAACCAAAGCCTCTGCCTCATGAAAATTCATCTTACACCATTGATACCCTTCCATTGTTCTTGCACAAGTAAACTACAAATGCCAAGTCCAATTACAAAAATATACATTGTGAGACACTTCACATCTTTTCTAAGATGTTCGATATCAAGTACCTACACACATTTTAAATAACCAATAACCATAATTTAACCAAAAATTATTTACTGCATATTCCAACTTAAAACTCCCAAAAGTCTTATAATTAGATAACACGGAATTCTGATATGGGCAGGACAAGCTAAATGTCCTTTTTGAAAAACTTGAACAGACAAAGATCCTATATGGTTGTTTTCACCGAAAGCGATTTAAAGAATCGGGAAATGAAATTTGTGTTAACTGATGAATTTATAAATCTCACCACTGATGTACACTCTCAAACTAACAAAAACTATTAATATTTCCTCACAACACTAATATCTTTATATTAAAAGGGTTTTATTGTGGCTCCCAATGAATTTTTTAATCTAATGCATCTATTGAACCTACTGTAATTGACGTGTTCAATCATTTTTCAAGGTTTATAGTAATACACAGTGAATATACTTTATGAATATACTTTATACATGCAAAGCGAAAGCACATTTTCTTATATTCTGGAAAAATTTTAAAATGAATAGTCTCTATTTATTTTTTTAAATTAATGTTGATTATGATAAGGGAGTGGCTAAATCTTAAGTTGAGAAATATGTAATATTTATATTCCTCATGTTCTAGATTGTCTTCTCTTTTCAATTTCCTTTTTATATACTCCAGTACTTATCTTGTTGCAATCAATTTTCTTTTCTTTCCCCTTTTATAGGTTGTAAACAAAATGGAAAAGATGAGTTTTTTTGGGTAAAAGTTTTAAAAATATTTTATGTTTCTTCTTCTTACCTTGTATTTAAATAAAATACATGAAACTAAATTTAACAATATTATATAATAATAATATATACATTTACATTAACCTTATATTTAAATAAATACCAAATTTGACAATATTGTCAATGGTATTTATTTGACAATATTGTCATTTACATTAACATTGGGCTTTCATGTATATTAAATAGTCATTAAATACACAAAATTCAATCTGTATGAAAAAACAATCCCCGATCAACCACTACACAATAAATGACTCACAATTTAAAAAAAAAAATAGTGACATAAGGCTTAAAAATATGGGACTATCAAATATTGAATATTAGGTAATAACATGGATGCCCATTTATTCAAAGATGGGTAGGAACGCGCACAGAGGATCATTTGTAATGCTAAATTCAAATAGGAATATGCCAAACGTAAGTAAATATGGAAATTCATAAGCCACTGCCTGAAATTCAATCATCTATTACATCCAGGGCTGCGGAATCATCTTTAAAATTACAGAGGAAAAGACTACAATATCATAACGGCTGCCAGTTAAAAATGCTTAGAAAATTTCACAGTTTATCAGCTTTCAAGGTTAGCACCAATCTCTTAAGGAGCTAAGCCATTCACAAACCAATTATTAACAGTGCCTGCATTATTCTTCTCTTCATATCATCCTGAATTCCATCCCTGATTTCCTTGAGTTCCACCTTGGTTCTGGTCATGAATATTGACGAATTGGTTATGGTTCTGATCCTGACTATTAACGAATTGGTTCTGGTTCTGATTTTGGGCATGAATATTGACAAATTGGCTATGGTACTGGTCCTGGGTAGGAATATTTTCAAACTGGCTCTGGGGATTTATATTCTCAGAAAGGTTTTGGTTATGATCATGATCATTAACAAATTGTTTATGGTTTTGGGAATGATTATTGAAAAATTGGTTTTGATTTTGTGCATGAATATTTTCAAACTGGGTCTGGGTTGTATATTCTCAACATGGTTCTCGTTCTGATCATGACTATTAACAAATTGGTTCTTGGTTTGGGAATTAATATTTACAAATTGGCTCTGGTTCTGGGCATAAAAGACTTTAAGCATGCTCTGGGGTTCTAATATCTTAGCAAGGCGATGGTTAGCGAAATAAAAATCCTGAAGAGTTTTTGGATCAGGAAATTGACCTGAGAATTCATTATGCTGGCTAGTGTCTCCCTCGATCATGCTATTGTTCTGCACATGTTCAACATAACCCACATCAAACCCCATATTAGGGTTCTGCCCTAAACCTTGAGCAGAACTAGCTGTGGCCCTTCCAATTTGTGTTGTTGCCTCGGTGCCCAAAAGGATCTTGAATCTGTAAGTGGTTCCCAGTATGATTTCTATACTCAGCCTCATGTCTTCTCTAGTTAACCCCACTGGAGCGATCATAAAGGTCTCCACTCCCATTCGAAGATTGGTACTCTGCGAACTCACCAATAGCATTACTGTCAAATTGAACTTGCTGCTGCTTTTCTGTGAAACTTTGGCCATGATTGCTTTGCAATTGGTTGTGAGATTGTCCATCAAAATTGTAGAATTGTGGAGTTTGAAACCCTGGTGTCTCCCATTATGTGCATGGAAATTGTGGAGTGACATTCATGGCCAGTGATAACTTGGGATGCTCAGAGGGTTTGAATCCATTCATTTTTGCTGCAACAATGCTCGACTGTGCTTGATTCAATAAACAGTCTATAGTTTTTGCACCGCTTTTGAAGCCCAAAAAACTGATGAGCTTTAACAGAGGATTCATTGCCATTTCTAACAACCAATCCACAGTCTCTCCACCTCTAGACAAACTATCAAAGTTGTATTAGAAAAGAGTGACGAGGACGAGAAAGGAAATAATGTAAATCAAGGAGGAATCCCCAATTTTGGATTTTACCTGAGTACTGAAATTCTATCTTATTTCGCTCTGAAAGGTCCTTCAAGTTTGATTGTAGAACAAAGTGCTGAGGCTGCCATGTGCAGAGATTATTGTCAGCCATTAAGATCACTAGTCATTTTGAGTTTTGCTCTAAGTAAAATGGAGAAAAAACAGTAATTAACTCGACAGGGTCAGATTTGTTTTTTTGAAACCTATATAAGGTATAGTAATTTCAGATAAGCACAAGGTAATACATTTAATTTCTTAGCATGTCTGTTTTGTAGGAAACAAGTTGGACATGAGACAACACTTCAAGATTTCTTTGATCAGGGCAAGTCTGATCTCCAGTCATACATTCAGAGAAGAATTGAAATTCACTATCCCAACCAAGCTTCTAAAAGTTCAACTAATGAGGCAGTGAGAGACTCTGAGATTAAAGAGTCCCAATCAACAATCAGAACCTAGTTGATATTATGGACTCTGAAAACTGTGTTACAAACAAAAAGCAAGTATATATGGCCAGAATAATGTTGTCTTTTTCATGAATGCGGAACAAACTTATGGTTTGAGCCAAAATATGAACACTGGTCTGGAGTATGCAGATGGACAAAGTTGTAAAAGGAAACAGGGTACAGAGGCTAGCCAACCTCCCACAGACAACCGAGTTACTGCTCTTGGTGAAAATTTGCATGCTACTTTGGAAAGTAGAGTTACAAATGAAAAGCAAGTCGGATATGACCAGAATAATGTTTTCTTGCCAATAAACACAGGTCAACCTCAGATGAAGAATATGGAAGCTAAGGATGTCCAGAAAGGCAACAACATCTTTCCGCCAATTACTCGCACTCTTATTGAAACTAATAGTTTGAGCCAAAATCTAAACATTGGTCTGGAGACGAATTGGTTTTGGTTCTAGTTTTGGGCATGAATATTAACAAATTGGTTATGGTACTGGTCATGGGCAGGAATATTTTCAAACTGGCTCTGGGGATTGATATTCTTAGAAAGGTTCTGGTTCTGATCATGATCATTAACAAATTGTTTATGGTTTTGGGAATGATTATTGACAAATTGGTTTTGATTCTGGGCATAAATATTTTCAAACTGGCTCCGGGGTTATATATTCTCAACATGGTTCTCGTTCTGATCATGACTATTAACAAATTGGTTTTGATTTTGGGAATTAATATTTACAAATTAGTTCTGGTTCTGGGCATAAAAGACTTTAAACATGCTCTGGGGATCCAATATCTCAGCAAGGTGTTGGTTGGCGAAATAAAAATCGTGAAGAGCTTTTGGATCAGGAAATTGGCCTGAGAATTCATCCTGTTGGCTAGTGTTTCCCTCGATCATGCTGTTGTTCTGCACATGTTCAACATAACTCACATCAAACCCCATATTAGGGTTCTGCCTTAAACCTTGAGAAGAATTAGATGCAGCCCTACCAATTTATGTCGTTGTCACACTCCCTCGGTGCCCAGAAGGATCTTGACTCTGTAAGTGGTTCCTAGCATGATTGCTATACTCAACCTCCTGTGTTCTGCGGTTAACCCCACTAGACAGATCAGAAAGGTCTCCACTCCCATTGAAAGATTGGTACTTTGCGAACTCACCAATACCATTACTGTCAAATTGAACTTGCTGCTGCTTTTTTGTGAAACTTTGGCCACGATTGCTCTGCAATTGGTTGTGAGATTGTCCATCAAAATTGTGGAATTGAGGAGTTTGAAACCCTAGTGTCTCCCATTGTGTGGATCGCAATTGTGGAGTGACATTCATGGCTGATGATAACTTGGGACACTCAAAGGGTTTGAATCCATTCATTTTTGCTGCAGCAATGCTCGACTGTGCTTGATTCAATAACCAGTCTATAGTTTTTTATCTGCTTTTGAAGCCCAACAAACTGATGAGCTTTAACAGATGATTCGTTGCCATTTCTAATAGCCAATCCACAGTCTCTCCACCTCTGGACAAACTACCAAAGTTGTATTGGAAAAGAGTGACGAGGACGAGAAAGGAGATAATGTAAATCAAGGAGGAATCCCCAATTTTGGATTTTACCTAAGCACTGAAATTATATCTTATTTCACTCTAAAAGGTCCTTCAAGTTTCATTGCAGAACAAAGTGTTGAGGATGCCATGTGCAGGGATTACTGTCAACCATTAATATCACCAGTCATTGAGTTTTTCTCTAAGTAAAATGGAGAAAAAATAGTAAATAAATCGACAGGGTCAGATTTGTTTTTTGAAACTTATATAAGATATAGTAATTTCAAATAAGCACAAGGTAATACATTTAATTTCTCAGCGTGTCTTTTTTGCATGAAACAAGTTGGACATGAGACAACACTTTCTCAAGAGTTCTTTGATCAGGTCAAGTCTGATCTCCAATCATACATTCAGAGAAGAATTGAAATTCAATGTCCCAGCCGAGCTTCTAAAAGTTCTACTAATGAGGCAGTGAGAGACTCTGAGACTAAAGAGTCCCAATTAGCAAATCAGAACCCAGTTGATGTTATGAACTCCGAAAACTGTGTTACAAACAAAAAGTAAGTATATATGGCCAGAATAATGCTATCTTTTTCATGAATGCAGAACAAATTGATGGTTTGAGCCAAAATATGAACACTGGTCTGGAGCATGCAGATGGACATAGTTGTAAAAGGAAACAGGGTACAGAGGCTAGCCAGCCTCCCACAGACAACCAAGTTACTGTTCTTGGTGAAATTTGCATGCTACTTTGGAAAGTAGAGTTACAAATGAAAAACAAGTTGGATATGACGAGAATAATGTTGTCTTGCCAATAAACACAGTTCAACATCAGATGAAGAATATGGAAGCTAAGGAGGTCCAGAAAGGCAGCAACATCTTTCTGCCAATTACTCGCACTCTTATTGAAACTAACGTTTGAGCCAAAATCTGAACACTAGTCTGGAGATTGCAGATGGACAGAATCATAAAAGAAAAGCGGGAATCGTAAAAGAATCACTGGCAATGGTCTTGTTGCAAACATCCAACAATCCTCTGTATTGGTGTTGACTACCTTCTTGAATGTTCTGTGCATCTGTACCAAGTTGTGTGCGTGCATAGTCCAAATGATATAAAAAAAGAGATGTGGTTGCACTAGTAGCACTGCCATAAGCTATATTCCATGCAAGCCACTTCATGTAGCCATCTTTCTCCTTCGAGTACCCAAGAAAATTATGGAAGTAGTCCTTAAATGAAAAATTAAAGGCCTGGTTGGAAATTTACGAATCATATTAACGCCGTTGCCTCTCTAGAAAGACAAAGGACCCTCCTCACGCATTACTCGGGCAAAGCAATGCCCAATCCCACTATAAGGATAGGCAAGGCGACCCCTCTTGAGCAATTCACCCTAGTACTGCATCAGCAACTTCACTCTTTCAGTAGGTGCTGCAACTATCTTTGACACCACAGTTGCCAGGCCTCCCATCAAGAAGCCTACTACAAATCTCTCTAAGGGCGAAGATTAATGTCACCCCAATGGCCCATTACCATCTCTGTTATCCTCCTTCTTCATGAGAGATATTAAGGGCCTGCATTCTACAATGAATTTACAACGCATTTGTAACTACCGTCTCATGATCGAAGGTGCTGTTTTGAATCGTCTAACACATAATCGTGGGGTTCACAATGATGACAGGTGGGCAAGAAGGGGAATTGATTTCAAAGAGAAAAGCCTTAGTGCTTAATAAAACTAATAAACCTAATATTACAAACCCAATATTATTGGTATTAATATTATTAAACCATTATTAATAATTGTAATGTTACACGTAAACCAAAACCTAACCTAATGATTAACAAACTTAATGTTACAAATAAACGTTAGGTTATAAACTCAATATTATTACTATAAATGTTAATATTATAAACCCATTATAAATAAACTTATTAGTAACAAATGTAATATTATAAAGTCATTATTGTTAATATTAATATTCATATTGTAAACACATTATTAAAAAAATCTAATTTTATTAATAAACCAAGATCCATTATAAATATTTATAAAAGAAATAATTGGAAATAAATTTAATTTCAAAAGCATAAAATATAAACTTTATATTGTCTAAACTATTTTTTGCTATGCTCAGGTTTCTGATGTACAAGCACAAGCTCAATAACATAGACAATCATAGACTTCCTAAGCTAGCTTTAAATTCCAGCCAAAATCACCTAAGGCTTAACCGAGGATGGCATAAAGACACAAGGGCCTAGTTAAACTATTGGAAGATCAATGAGAATGCTGCTTTGCAAAACATAAATAACATTAAAGATATTGTTACTTCTAAGTTCAAAGAAAAATTGTGGTGTGAGAAAGATTTAGCGTCTAAAAGAAAATTAAGTTATTATAAGAAGGTCATCAACCCCACCTTTGAAGATCAAAAGTATCTCTCTATTCTAACTAGCTCAAAAAAGAAAATTAATATAGCAAAGATTAGAACGAATTCTCATGAGCTCCATAGTGAAACTGGCCGCTGGGTAGTTCCTAAAACGCCATGGATAAAAAGGATCTGCCATATTTGTGAGAATAGGAGCATCGAGGATGAAAACCACTTCCTCTTAGAGTGCCCTGCATACAACCACATTAGATCTCAATTTCACAACCTTTGTTACAATACTGACCTTCCTAGCCTTGTACAATGCCAAAATTATAGTGAGCTAGGGAGGCTTCTCTCCAATTGAGCATAGGAATAAAATCTTAAATCAAAATAAATAATTTTTCTTTTTAGGTCCGATAGATCATTATTTGGTCTCAGCGGACGTTAACCATCATCGTCATCATCATCATCAGTAATATTTTTTAAACTATTTTTTCAAATTACTTTTTTCTATTCGTAATATATAACAATATATATTATTTTTTAAACTAATTTATAAACTAATAATATAAGCTAATTATGCTATAAGTGTTTTTTCTGAGAACAACTCCTCTAATTTCCGCTATGTAATGAACTGCATCATTTGATTAGATGTTAGACGATTGAAGGTTTTCAAACCGTTAGATTAATAGTTAGTTGGGAAAAAACTAATAGTGAATGCCACTTAAAAACCTTAATAGAATAGTTAGGTCAGGAAAAAATGATAAAAAACTGTATACAACTACGGTTTCCACCTTTTCCTAGCACACCCATTCCGCATTGTACAGGTAAATATTCCTTGATGTTCCCAGCACACCCATCACACATTGTATGGGTAAATATTCCTTTTTGTTCTTAGCACACCCATCACACATTGTATAGGTAAATATTCTTTTTTGTGTTCTTTTTTTTTCTCCAACATTTTTACAACAATCTCTTCAGGGTTTTACGATCTCTTTTTCTATTTCTCCAATGTTTTTACAACATTCTCTTTAGGGTTTTCTGGTCTTGGTGACGAAGAAAAGGTTTTACGGTTTTTTTTTCCTCCAGTGTTTTTACAAGATTCTCTTCAGGGTTTCACTGTTATAGGCATATTTGGGCACTACAACCCCAATCACATATGTCCATAAACAAAGGGCTCTCAAACCCTTAAAAGTGTTGTTTCAAACCCTAAAGGATCAAGGTCAATTGATTACATCATTTTCCAGAAGTTCTCCCTGAAAAAATACTCAGAACTAGTAAAAAACTAGACCATACAGACTACTCCATGATGAGGGTGCGATGCATCTCACCTGTTACACATAGAGGGTGCGATGCATACTGAAAATCCCTTTTGTAGGGTGCGATGAGTGAGAGCAGACAAATGGCAGAGGCAGTTTGCTAGGTGGAAACCCAGAGAATCTTCTAGAAAC
>APFE031338108.1:0-13052 GCA_000404065.3 Pinus taeda
GATCCATATATAGATTATTACAGAGAGGTGAGTCATCTTTTGGGATCTTGATTAGTGTCTTCTCTCTGATAGTTCCTGCTTCCACTTGGAGAATGAAGATCTCTTACTCATCCCTGGTCGAAAATGGAGTGGCAAGTGTTAGAGGGGAAGCTTCAAGAAGATTCCATGACCTTCCACCTCGCATTTTGGTCCCTACTATTTGTCCATTCCTGACCATCGCACCCTACAGAGGAGAAAAACAATATGCATTGCACCCTATACATTGGGAAGGTGATATGCATCGCACTACCTGCATGGAGCTTTCATTATGGTCCAGTTTTGACCATTTATGAGCAATTTTCAGTGGAGAACTTCTGGGAGATGATGTAATCAGTTGACCTTGTTCCTTTAGGCAATGAAGCAACCCTTTTAGGGACTTAAGAGCCCTCAGTTTATGGACATTTTTGATTGGGGTTGAAGTGCCCAAAAATGTCTATAACAGATATTCTATCATACCTTGGTTTCCTTGGTCTTCTTATCTTCCTCATCATCTACCTGAGAGTATTCTAGCATATCATCCTTCTTGTGATCCTTAACAGACACATCTGTGTAGTTTAATTGGGAAGTTACTATTGCGAGATGAGGCAATGGGAGGACACATTTGCATTGCTTCAAGATGCAAAGAAGACAAAGCAGCTGAGGGACAAATTGTGTAGTTTTAGGATGCAAGGCAGTGCTACGAGAAGAGGCCATAGGAGGATACATCTGTGCAGTTTCAGGATACAAGGTAAACTGGGTAGCTGAGATGCCTGAGGGACAAAATTGCATAGTTTCTAGAGATAGTGGATTCTGGCTGAGGGAAGGACACCGGAGGAAACCACTACACAGTTTTTGGATGCTAAGGGAGGCTGGGCAGATTTCCCCTTGAAGCAAAACAAAATTCCCTTTACATGACAAATAATAACCCCCATGCTCGAAGATGACACATACTATGTAAAGATAAAAGCATGAATGACTCTTAAGATTGGAAAGGGGAGCTTGAGATCATTAGCTTACCAAGTAAGTGACTAAGGAACAACCGATCACAGGATCCACAGTAAGCTCCAAAATTCGAATACATGCCAAAATTTTGGAGGGTGTTGCAACTGCATCAGCTTGCGGAGCGCGGACCAAAGTCTCACACGAAGTAGTATGGGGGGATGCTAGAACCAAGTTTCCACACCCAGAGATGGTCGTGATGTCAGTTTATACCCCCTGCCCCTGTCTTCACGCAGGTCGCTAAGCCTTAGGGCTTATTGATATACCCTCTATCTCGCCCTTCAGTACCTCCATGAAGGTGTATGATTGACCTTCACACAGCCCTAAGCAATGGTTCAAGTACTTTCGTGCTTCTATGACAATGTATTGTATAGGTTCCCAAATTATCTCAAGTGTCTACTTACTCTACCAATCAATTACAATTATCATCACATAAACTGATATTCTTACATGCGTTCAATTAACAGCTATAATCACAAACATTCGCGCATCAAATAAACATTCTAATATAAACCTAGATCGTAACGCAATATAATCAAATGCATTAACATAGACTAAATACACAGTAGTTGCAGAATACTTCTTTTTATTGATATATTCCAGCTTAATACAAACTTTATCCACCCTGCGCACACAAAAGCAGGGGTCTGCGCACTCATCTGCAGACTTCTACCCTAGGTCTCTGTGCACTCAGCTATAGAGCCTCTACCTATGCTATGACTTGAGAACACTTAGACTTCTCCACTCTACTTCGCTACTAACTCTTCGCTATTAGCTACTTTCTTCCTTCTTACCTAGAGCTTACTTAGCTCCTTCTTATACAATCCCATGGTCCGTGGACCATGGGTAGATCTTTATAGCCGACTTGACACTTTGCAAAATAAGGTCAGACAACCCTTTATGACTCTTGAAACCTTCGCGTTCCACGACCATAAAATGTGGAGACTTTATAACTTTATTACAAAATTGTCCCAAAACATGGGCTTTCAGCCCCAAAACGTCTCTTGGGGGAACCATTTCCCAACATGCCCCCAAAAAAAATATGGTGACTTGCCCTTGAGTCACTCTGCGGGCATGGAGATCTTGGCACGAATACCTCCCAGCTCGACCTATATGACTGCCACCTTAGTGGTGCACTGCACGACCGCCTACTTCACTTCTTCGACCAATTTCTCTGGCGCTCGTCGAGAACTGTCAACCTGAAGCTTCTGCTAAGTCGCCTGAAGACTAGCAAGCTTGCCTTCAATGGAGGCCGTGACTAAATAGACCTCTTCCAACCAAGGCTTCAAGCGTGCCTTCAACACTACCTCTTTGTGTTGAGTTGCATCTACCTGTTCCTTCAGTGTTTTGGCCTCCTATAGCTTTGCAAGTCTCTATGTGAGGGAGACAGTGCATGTTGTTCCTTTCACATCGTCGTAGCGATGCTACAGTTCTCGTGCCTCTATCTACATCCTATGTACATCAGGATCTTCTTGCAAACTGGTCAATACCTAGAATGACTATTCAGACAGCCTTGTGTAGTCTGTTACTACACTGTCTACTGCCGCTATCACCTCTGTGACAGTGGTTGCATGCTGCTCCTTTACTTCTAGCGAAGTTGAAGGCTGGGATGCCAATTAAAATTCCTCTATGACCTGAATTATGCACTTATTGTGAACGATTACATCATTCACGGCAATGATGGCAGAGTCTCGTTGTAGGGCCATCTGCACATTATTGAACTTCTACTCACTGATCACCTGCAAAACGCGTTGTTCGCGGGTCCTCAGCTCCACGATCACCCCATCCTACAGTAGATGGAGCACCTCGCTAGGAAGTGTTGACAAGTTCAGCCCTACTCCTTTGAAGGTGCTGATAGTGGGCCTGTCAGCTTCAATCTCTGTTGTCAGTGCTCCCTCTGGAAACACTATTGCTCAGGAGTCCTTTCCGTGCAGCATCCCGGCGGCTTCTGAAGTACTGATGGTGAGGATGGTGGACACTGCGCCAGTTTGTGATGCACGGATATGTAGCTCATGTAGACCTGTCTGGATGGCCCCCAATACTTGTTGTTGCTGCTGCTCGAACTACTGTAGTACCTCTGTGGTGACATCCCACACTGTATCTCCAATGTCATTCAAATCTCCTTCTGTTAGGATGATTCGGTCGAGCGACATCTTACCGGCCATGCGTCTATTCATTTCCATCAAGATTAATAAGGTCTTTCTATCCTTGATGCGCTGAGTGTCCTTGGTTGCCCATAGCGAAACATACTTCGCTACTTCTGGCAGGTTTGGCATGATTGAGGGGACTTGACTATCTTCAGGCAGCTCCTAGGCTACCAGCACAATGTACAGCAAGAGCCACGCATAGTGGAAGGTCTTGCTAAGCTCCTATGCCTCGTGATAGTTTGTGAGGAACTCACCGCAGAGATAGGATGCCCAATTAAACTGAACTCCTTCTGTGTATTTGGTCACTAGAGCAATGACAGGTGCCAACACTTCATCTACATGACACTTCCGCATAACTTTTCCTACTAAAATCAGCTTGGCCACCTTGACAACAAGATCACAGATACTCGAGATGGCATAGCTTCATGGCTTCTCCACGAGCTTGAATTTCTCCTTCATGGCCTCCATGAGGGTATGCTTGCCTCCTTTTCTGCCAAACATCATGGCTAGAGTTTCCCCTATATATGGCAGCCGTGTGATCCTATGGATCAACCTGTCAGTGATGGGTATCGGCTCCTCCAGCCATAGACACCCATCGTGCACCAAGCAAAACAAATACTTGATTACGAATAATGTAATGGGTGTGCGATTATAGTGCGACACCCATAGCAGGTTGAGAAGACCTGCCTTGTCTACACCCTTGAGCCACTTCCATGGTTCCAACACAGTCATCCCGGTGGTTGTATGAACAACGCGGTGCATTAGTTATTCTGTCACCAAGTGAAGGAAATTCTCAATGTCAGCTAAGTCCCAGTGTTCCAATTTCAACAGCAAAACCCGCCCCAAGCGCAGTCCTTCAAAGACAATCTCGTTTGACAACGGAGGTATGTGCAAGGCGACCTTGCTTTCTTCAATGTCATTCGGCACCTTGGTCTTGCCTTTGTGCGGAGGGACGTATTTGGGCAACTTAGTAATAGGGTCAGAACCCTCGACTTCAACGTACTCCACTTCCAACCCCCATATCCTCATCATCCATTGGGATGTCCTCAACCTCTTCCTCCTCTAGCTCCAAGTTAATAGTTTTTCCCTTTTCCTATGTGGCGGGCTTGTCCTTCTGTGGGTTTCTTCTAGGCGACGGTGCACTGGTGTTGCAGTATGCTTGCCTTTCTTATCCTTTGCACTCTCCTTGGCCAGGGTAGGCTTCGATCTAGGCATCTGTGGTGACTTGGGGACTTCAGCTAGTACCTTTGCAACCTCCAGAGCAACTCCCTCTACCTCCATAAAAACCTTCGGCACAACCCCCTCAGTTGTCACTGCTTTGGCATCCATAGCTTCTGATTCTGGGATAATGTCACAGATGAAATTGTGGGTGAACTCTAGAAATCAATCAAACACTGGGCAGTCAAGCAATTCTTCTAAAAATGCATAGTTCATGCACATCTGAGAGCTCACCAACTCAATGCTCAAAATGGCAAGTGTTTTTCATTGGGCAACCACATGTAATTTATAGGCCATTTTGAATTCAAATCTGACCATTTCCCCCAAATTCGGTTCATCAATGCCAGATTGGTAGCAAATTTTCAAGGATCTTACCCATAAATTTTAGTCACCCCCCCGCTCCATTTGGCCATGTTCTCATCGTCAAATCATGAATAGTGACTTTAAAAGTCACTTTCTGGCTAACCTGCATGGTTTTTCCCTGGGTAGCACAACTCTCTCTGCGTTGTTGTGAACCCTGTGACATCTCCTCGTTCGCGCAATCCCCCGATCGCGTAGTGTCACACAGTGTCCCAACCCGGACAATGTATTTTATAGTCTCGCGCCTCCTTTCAACTACTTGGAGTGCTAAGACTATGTTACCTTCATATAGTCACCTGGCCGGATCACCGATGTATGGCTTCAATTGATTGCAATTCACCTTTCCTGTGAAGGGATCTCCATTCAATTTAACCAACTGAATTTCTCCACCATCGGTAATCTCCTTAATGACATAGGGCCCTAGCGAGTCCAGCCAGAAACCTTTCTTCCTCAATCTCACCAAGTTGCACAAGCCCCTCTTCTAGGGCTTCGTATCCGTCATACCCATGAGTGCCGCTATGCGTAGACTAGGCACAATTTATTCCATTGGGATCACTGCTTCAACACTATATACAAGCCTAAAGGGTGTCTGTCCAGTCAACTTTTTGTACGTCATTCAATAAGCCCATAGTAATGCAGGTATGCGCAGGTCCCAATCATTTTTCTGAGCGTTGCAAACCTTGGTCAGCGCATTCTCCAGTACCTTATTGAATGCTTCCACCATCCCATTAGCATGTGGGTGATAAGGCATGCTTTTCTAGTGATATACTTGAAATTCCGTCATCAGGGCACTGATCGTTTCATTCAGAAAGTGCATATCGCGATCACTCGTCAAATTCTTTGGACACCCAAATTGTGTTAGTACATACTCAAAGAGAAACTTTGCAGCAGTTGCGCCTTTGCAGTCCTTCATAGGTTGTGCCTCCATCCATTGAGTCAAATACTCAGTCGTGGTGATAATGTGCAGCGCACTCGTATTCTTTCCTTGAGGCTGAATGGGTCACACAAAATCTATTACCCATTTCGCAAAAGGTTGTAACATCATCTGTGGGTTCAGAGGCATCTCATCTCTCTGTGATGGCCTGCGAGTCCTTTGACACACATCGCACGCCCTGCAGTAGGCTTTTGAATCCCGATGGAGGGTTGGCGACCACAACCATGCACGTAGAATCTTCTGCGTGGCCACCCTTCCTACATAATTCCCTCCTGCGCCATCCCCATGAGTGTTCACGAGGATACTACTTCTTTCAAACTCCAGTACATATTGTTGCAATACTTCATCAGACTCCATTTTGTACAGATGTCCGACAATGATAGAAAATTCTGCTGCACACACCAATAACTCCTTTTTCTACTTGGTGGTCTAGCCTTCCAGGGCAGTTCCTGTTGTTAGGAAGTTTATGATGTCTCCAAAGTGACCATCCACGATGCGCACTGCAAATAGCTATGTGTCAGGAAATCCCTCCTCCAGATTAGTGGGATCTTCTCCCGTTTCTATGCGTGACAGATGATTTGGTCCCACGTTTAGTCGTCCTAGCTTCACGATAACTTCAAAATCATACTCCTAGAACAATAACAACCATCTGAGATTCACCTCCCCAACACAGGCTTATTGATCAGGTATTTCAAAGCAAAATGATCCGTATACATCTTAAAATGTCCACCCAGCAAATAGTGTCTAAACATTTGGAGCGCGTATACCATGGCTAGTCCTTCACACTCAGTGGTGGAATAGTTCTTCTCAGCCTTGGATAACCTCTTGCTTGTGAATGCTATAGGATGGTCCAATTCTTATCCTCCAACGTGTGTCAATACTTCTCCCAGTGCTATACATGACGCGTCTACATGTACATAAAACTCCTTCCTCCAATTCGAGAAGACTAAAATCAGCGCAGTGACCATTTTTCCTTTCAGCACATCCAAGCTTTTCTGACAGTCCTCATTCCAACAGAATGTGTCATCCTTTTTCAATAACTTCTACATAGGCATAGTGATCTGGGAATAGCCCTTGATAAACTTCTTGTAGTACCCAGTATGTCCCAATGTTGTGCACAGCTATTTCACACTCCTTAGTGCCTCCAGGTTAATTATCACTGCGATATTCACATGATCTACCATCAATCCATGTCTACATACCACATGACCTGGCAGAGTCCCAAAAGGGACGCAAAACAAACATTTCTTTAGATTGAGTGCAATGTGGTGCCTTCGACAAGTATTTAGCATTAAGTGCAAACTTGCCACATGGTGTTTTACCAACCCAAACACAACTCAGTCATCAAAGTACACCTCCAGAAACTTATGAATAAATTCTTTGAATGCAGCAATGACTATGCATGAAAAAATTGCAAGCGCATTTTTTAATCCGAAAGGCATTATGGTGTACTAAAAACATCTCCATTCAGTCACGAAGGTTGTCTTGCTTCTCTCTTGAGGTGCAATTTTCATTTGATGGTACCCAGAGAACCCATCAGTGAAGGAGTACGCTTCATGGCCACCTACATTATCCAATAACTCATCAGTGAATGGAGTCAGGAAAGGGTCATGCACACAAGCGTTAATCAACTTCCTGAGATCTATGCATATCCTTATTTCATCCTTCTGCTTCTTTTCCTGTACCACCATTGGGCTCACCCAATCATTCTACGGGCTCAATGATGCTTGCCGCGAGCATCTTATCTAACTCTAACTAGACCTTCTCCTTATACTTCAGATTGAGACGGTAAGGTCTTAGCTTAACTGGCTTCGCATTGGGTTTTAACGTGATTTTCATAATGCCCAGGTCTCCTATTATCCCCTTTAACTCTATAAACTTGGTAGGGAACAACTTTTTGTATTCGAGGAGCAATTCGGCAACCTTATCTACCACCGCGTCATCCCAATAATCTCTAATATTTGCAAATTTGGGCTACGCCTCCATGCCAACATTTATCTGTTTAGTTTTCAGCGGTGCAGTTATATCCAGATTCTCTATCGACAGTCCCTCGACCTCGTGGTGACCCGTGGTTTTAGGGATATTAATATTTCGGGGCTCCTCGTATTCTTCTCCAAAAATCACGTTATAGCATTCCAGCACGTGCCTCAATTGAGTAGTCGAATTGGGTTGAATCAGATCGAAAGGATCATGCGGTATCCTAAAGATCGTTGCTTTAACTTCTTGTAGTGCTTCGTCAATATAATCAAACCTATCCTTGAAGTTGAACGTCATTATGAACCCTTCGCGCAAAATATCCCATTCTCTTGTGTCATGGCAGACCTCTATCTCCAAGTACCAGTTCATCGGGATGACATCTAGGGTGTGACAAAATAAGTGCACCCTTTCAGGTTGGGGCTTCGCTCCATAGGCCTTAGCCCATTTGGCCAAGTGTTCACATGAATCATCCTTCCCATCATCCTTGTTTGTCACTCATACCTTCGGCTTCCCAAAGCATGTTCTCATCATCCTCCTATACTCGCACCAATCATCAAAACTACCCTTGTGCGTACCCCACCATCTCGCGGGCGTAGCGTGCAGTGCCCAGTCCAAGGCTTGGAAGCGCTGCTTCTATGGTACTTCCCTCTCAAATGCATCCAAAAACACATCCACATCATTCAAGCCATCATAAGCGGGCAGATTTCTTACCTCTGATGACACACAACACATCGATCGGGTCATCATGTTACAACTCAGTGTAGTTACTTCATGTAGTCGATTCTGCCATCGCTCTAATTCTTCATCTGAGTCTGAGGTGCAGGAAATCTCACAATCCCATGTAGTTCATCCATCCACTGTCGGAGTCACCCAATCTTGGTCTCATACTGTTATCTTATATATGTAGTCCAAATCGTCATCACTTTCATAATCACGGATTGGTTCAGTATAGCGCAATCCTTCTACAGGATCTAGGGGTACTATTACGTGGAGTGATTACTTTTCAAATATCTCTTTCACTTCTTTAGGTTGATTACCTTGTTCATGTCGGTAGCCTAATCAATGCTAAGGAGCGCAGGGTAGGGGTTGTCGTCTTCCACAATTTATATTACTTCAAAACCAGCCAATGTGCTCGCACCTTCAATATCTACAGTTACTCCCTATGACCATCCCATGGGGATGATCTTTTATTGATTTTCCATCCTTAATTGAATCAGAGACCACTACAACGTAGGTTTCCCCATTCGCTCCCAAGTCTACTTTGGAAAAACGTTCGCGTCTAACCCTAGATCCAGAATAACCCAATCAATTTCATATTCTCCTATCTGCACGGTAAGTCTCATCTCACGTCTTATCCTTGCCTTATTCTTACCAATCTTCTGTACCACGCACGGTTCACCCGGAGTGTTTTCGATGCATCTATTTATAAGTTCTTGTAACCCCTTCATAGCCTTGCTATCACACAACAACTTCATGCAGGTCTCTAGAAAGGTCGTAAGCATAGAAGGTTCCATTTCCTAAACAGGTTTATCCCGACTCCCTGAGGTAGAGGCCTTAGTGAAGCTCTTCTTTGCTTCCATAAACGTTTCACATGCACACTCGAAATCAAATTCAACCTCCTTCTTTTGAGCTTAGTGAACCCACACATTGTCTTCAGGTTGTTTCCCCTTATCATTGCTTGTTGCAATTCCACTTCGGAGCACTATATTCACATTCATATCCTCTTTGCAAGGCTCAGCCCTCATCATCTGTAGGTTCTGAGTCAGCAGTGGAGGTAGCACCCCTTTGTTGCGTATCCTTGCTATCATTGTAGGATAGTCCTTAGTATCATGATCAAACTAAGTACAATATTTGCACGATGGACACATTGGGTTAGTGCATTCACGGGCATAGTGTCCGGGTCCTCCACAATTGTAACATATCAGTTGTCCCCGACATCTGCCCAGTCCTCCTCTGCCTCGGCCTCGTCTGCACCCCTGAAAGCTTGTCCACACCCTCCCAACGCCTTGGTTAGGAGGTCGCATTTCTACCTAAACTCTATAGGCGGGTGTTCTATCTATGATCAATTCATAACTTCGGCAATTATGCTCATCATGCCCTACCGACCTACAAAAGTTGCACAATAGTTGTTGTAGTGTTTGTACAAACTTCTACAGCAAATGACAATTATTAGTCATATGTTTCCATGCTACCTGACATATTTTTGGCTTGATGGGGCCTGACCCAGGTTCAGAGTTAATTAGCCAAACAAATCCCTACACTACTGGCCCTTTCAGCATCAACCTACAGAGCGTGGACTGAAGTCTCAACCGAAGCAGTATGGGGGAATGCTGGAACCAAGTTTCTGCACCCGTGAGATTTATGAGGTGTCAATTTAGTCTAACTATGCCTACCTTCGGCAAGGTCACTTCGCACACTATGCTAACCTGTGAGACCTTTGCGATCTGTTATAATCACTTTCATGTGGCCCTAACCAAGGGTTGAGGTGCTTTTGCACTACTATGGAAATGATCTGCGCTATTTCCCCAAACTATACCGCGGATCTTACTTATCTTCTTAAAGATCTTAGTTAAATCCACGTAATCAAATACTTTATCTCACATTCACTTAATTATCACAATCACATATGTTCGTGCATCATATAAACAGTAGAAAACAGGGAATAAATACACAGGAATGATATAAAACTTCTCTTTATTAATGTTTCCAACTGTTACAGATTCGACTTGCCCTACACACTCAGCTGCAGGGGTTTGCACACTCAACTGCAGACTATTAGGCCTCTGCGCACTCAACTATAGAGAATTATCCTAATCTACGACCTAAACTAGACTCTACACTTTTGATCTTCCACTACGCTTCTATTCCATCCTTAGATTCTTAGATTAGATGTTTTTACTATTTAGAGCCTCACTCTATTTATACAGTCCCATGGTCCGTGGACCATGGATAGCTGACATTACATTACAAAATTGAGGGCGGACAACCCTATGACTCGTTTACAAGCTATGGACACTACGCCCACAAAATGTGGAGTTTTTACATCGAAGTTTCAATTTGTGACCAAAATTTGGGCTCTAAGCCCCAAAACTTTCCTTGGGGGATCCCGCGTCCAATAGGTTCCCAACAAAAACATTGTGATTTGCCCTCGAGTCACTCTATCGGTGCGGAGATCTTTGCGCGAAGACCTCCCAACTCTGCCTGGACTGCTACAAGATTGACAATGCACTGAGCGGCTGCCTACTATACTGCCAGGACGCACTGTTCAAAAACTGCTATAGCTGAACTACTTCCCTGAACCTATTCCTGTGTTCCTTGCATTTGCGCAAGATTTGCTTCAATATAGGTTGTAATGTCGAACGCCTCATCAATCCATGGTTGTAAGCGCACCTTCAAAACTATTTCCTTGTGTTGAACAACATCCATCTGCTCCTTGAGCGCTTTCACCTGCTGCATCTGCACGAGCCTCTGGGTAAGGGCAACCGTCTGTGCTGTCCCTTTTACTTCATCATACCTCTATTGTAGCTCATGTGCCTCTATTTCTAGGTGCTATATGTTTGGGTCCTCCTACAGAGTAGTGAGAACCTCGAACAACCTTGTGCAGTCTTTCACTACACTGTTGACCTCTGCTAGGGCTGCTGTAATGGTGAGGGTGAGTTGTTCCTTGACCTCTGGCAGTGTTGAAGGTTGCGCCTTCAATCGCAATTAGGTGATCTGAAGGTTCAGCTCTAGTTGAACCTTCGCCATCTCCTCCTTTGCCTCGTGCACCCCTACTGCTAATTTCTGGATGCACGCCTCTGTTGGTTCCTTTGCTTGGATGGCCACCTCTGGGACCATCTGGCAGGCTTCGTCAACCACTTGCACTAGTTGTTTGTTCTGCGCCACAACCTCATCGCATTGCAGGCTCAACTGTTTGATGTTGATGCACTTCTCGCTCATGACCTGGAGTGCGCGACCCTCCCTGTCTCGCAGTTTTGCAGTAACTCCCTCCTTCAAAACATAGAGCGTCTCCCGAGGGAGCGTAGCTATATTTATCCTGATGCCCTTTAGCCTACTAACCATAGGCCTATCAGCCTCATTTTCTGTCAGGAGTGCTCCCTCTAGCAACACTATAGTGTTAGTCATTCAGGCACGCAACATTTCCTCAGCCGTGGCCATGCCTAATGCGAGGCTAGTCGACACAGTACCAGCCTATGGAGTGCATACCTGCAACTCCTGTATCTGTGCTTAGAGAGCCCCCAACACCATCTGGTGTTTCTCCATGAATTGCTAGAGGGTCTCCGTAGTGACGTCCCTCACCATCTCCCCAATGTCATGTAGATCCCCCTCGGTGAGGGTGATTGGGTCGAAAGAAGTCTTTGAAGCCTTCAACTTCTTCTGTGGCCCTACCTGCTCTCTTGGGCACTGTCATTTCAACTGTGTGGAAGCTGTCTATGGGTCCACGCCACCTTCCTTTAGATCTGTTTCCTGTTCGGGTGAAGGGGACTTCTGGCCTTCACGCTCCTTCTCTGCTACCTTTTGCTGCTCTTCCACTGCCTTCGCAGCGTCATGCGCCTCCTGCACCTTGGCTGCTACTGCTTCGTTCCTTCTCTTCTCTGCCAACTGCGCCATCCATAGTTTTTCCACATCCTTTTTCCTTTGGGTGGCGGACTTTTCTACTTCCACTATGAAGTTGGCTAGAGCACGCCACTCCAGCAACCACGACTTTAGGATGGCGAAGATGACATTGTCTGTCACGAGATAAGGGAGCTCATTCCATGTCTTCGTGGGGTCCTTGTGCACCTTGATGTATACATGATGAAAGTCTGCCTTGAACTCCGTGAAGCTCTGCAGACTGTTATAAATAGTGGGCGATAACCACAGCTTGCGCTTAATCTCCATTCTGATGTTCATCTCCATGAACACCCAGAATATCTTACTGTCCCTGATTCTCTGCACATCTTTGGTTGCCCACAACGAAGCATACTTCGCTGCCTCTAGAAAGTCTTGTGCAATCGTGGGGAATTGGTTGTCCTCGGGCAATTCCCATGCCATAACACGATGGACAACAACAACCATGCATAATGGAAAGTCTTCCCCTACTCCTGCACCTCACGGCAGTTTTCCAGGAACTCTCTACACAAGTAGTCGGCCAAGTTAAACTGGACCCCTTCTGTGCATTGCGCGGCAAGTGCAACCACCGGCGTGGGAACCTCACCCATGCAATACTTTCACATTACCTTCCGAGACAGTATATGTGTCGCAACTCTGACCACAACATTGTTAATGCTGTAAATTGCATCCCCTCTCTTCTTCTTCTCCAGCTTGAACTTTGTTATGAAACCAGCTCAAGAAAAGATAGAAAAGATAGATCAACGCCTTAGAATTCAGCCTCTTCGAGGGGGCAACCTCCTTTACAT
>APFE031338109.1:1533-23966 GCA_000404065.3 Pinus taeda
GATAAAAATGCATTAAGTGAACTCGACATGCAACATGGTCGGCTATCCAAACCATCATAACCCTAACCCAACCGTCACGAACCTATCCAATTCGAACACTATTTAGGCACATGCACTTTCGAAATTAATGTCCTTATCATTTCATCTTAAAGATATCTAAGAAGACGAGTTGAATCCAGAGAAGTGTATAGTTAGATTCGAGAGTGCGGGAGCTTCTTGTATATTCGAGTTAGTTCATTTGGAAACATGGCTGCAAATGCCCGTAACGTATATCTGAGAGAGCGGATTCTCGATGCTATGAGAGCTTTGGAAGCAGATGGTGAGGTGAATTGAAGTTGACCATTTGGTGTCCACTGTGAGGTTTTCTAAGAATTTTGTATACGACATTAATGATCCTCGCCGTCTTGATCACGATGATCTCAGAATCGAGAGTTTATCAGAGAATAGTCTTCGTGCAGCTGTGGATGGGTTGCCATTAGCTACGATTAGTGAAGATAGTGAAAGCAGTGATGGAGCGATCTGCGCAATTTGTCACGAACCGTTTTCCAACGAAGAGCCTGCCAAACAGCTGCCGTGTATACACTTCTATCATTCGAGGTGTATTTTAACTTGGTTTCGTACGAAAATTTCATGTCCAATATGCAGAGATGAGCCTGGGTTGCGTAAATTGATCGGTTTGAATTAAAGATGGACGTATAGTTTCCGTTTTATTTTTGTCTATTTTTTTTTTTTTAGGTTTTCTTTGACCATTTCAGTGACAATGGACTGGATGAGTTTTGTCATGTCAATGCTCTATGTTAAGGTCTATGGATTATGAGTTTGGATTTGCAGGAGATGGATTGTGAGCTTTTGATGTATAAACATTCAAATTGATGGTCTTTTTGAGGAATAAGATCTTTGGGAGATGTTTTGCAGTAAATGGAATAGATAGTTGTTATAGACATTTTTGGCCACTTCAACCCCAATCACAAATGTCCATAAACTAAGGGCTCTTAAGTCTATATAAGTGTTTCTTCACTGCCTAAAGTAACAAGGTCAATTGATTACGTCATCTCCTAGAAGTTCTCCATTGAAAACTGCTCATAAATGGTCAAAACTAGACCATACTGAAAGCTCAATGTAGAGGGTGTGATGCATACTATTTTGCTCCTTTGTAGGGTGTGATGGTCGGGAATGGACAAATGGCAGGGAAAAAAATGCGAGGTGGAAGATCATGGAATCTTTCAGATGCTTCCCCTTTGAAACTTGTCACTCCATTTTCTTTGAAACTTGTCACTCCATTTTCAACCAAGGATGAGTAAAAGATCATCATTCTCCAAGTGGAGGGAGGAACTGTGGAGGGAGGAACTATCAGAGAGAAGACACTAATCAAGATCCCAAAAGATGACCCACCTCTCTATAATCATCCATATATGGATCCCTCATCACAGAGATCCAGAGGTTCAAATTTTGTATCTTATAGAGAAGCGCTATTGGTATTTTGGTGTACATTCACAGCGTTGGGTGATTTTGCTTTGTTTGAGGTGAAGAAGGGCTTCTTAGCTAGAGGATGATGTTGGGTCAGAGCACATGGTTGTAATCTTCTTGCTACTTTTCATATGAATAAAGCTATTCTTGTTTCCTTCCATATTCTTGTGTACTTGTTTATATATGCTTGCATATGGTTAATACACATCTGACCTTGCATTATTTATGAACTTAGATCTTTGTTTCTTGCATAGTAGTATGTTGTTGTGATTCTATAGGTCCTTTTGAAGCTGAGCAGACAAAGAGCAAGCGGAAAAACTCTATCAAGAAAGAGAGGAAATCGATCGCAAGACTCAGGTTGGCCCTCTTCGTTCTCCTCTCATTTATTTTCATAAAAGGAATCAATAGTAGACTTTGATTGTTTGTTTCTAAGATAGCCACCCATCTTACCGGGAATAGTAGCATCCGTCTGGACACTATTCCCGTATAACAAAATGGTGACTCTGCTGGGGAGCGACTGGATAACTTGTTAGCTTATCTATCCTTGTTTCTTTTATAAACATACAGACAGAGCCTGAAGTCAAGCCAGCTAGCCTTCGAACTGCATTTGCTATACAAATGCAAAGTAGATCAATGCTACTTCAGTCAATCTACGGGTTTTGTTTATGAATTAAAAAATAGATCTGCAAGCAATTTAATTGCCCTAAGTGGTGGCTCTAGTAACCTCTTAGATCACCCATGTGTTTTACATACATTGATTTGTACGTATTCATCTTAAACACCTGAACTAAACTGCAAACTGTGAGTGAAATCTCGTTCAAAGTCTCGCACTGTAACCATCACACCCTGCCTTCAAGGTAGCCTGTATGCATCACGCTTCCCGAATGGAGTAGGTGAGCTGTATACTCAGTTCACTGTGTAACAGGTGCGATGGTCAGGGAGGATTTTTCTCATTGTTTTCAGTCTTATTCAAGAGTTTTTGCTAACTATAGTCAGTGTACTTCTGTGAATATCCCCTTTTGCATTATTCCGCCTCCTTAGTGTAAAGAACTATAAACATTTTTTATGTATTGTGCGTCGTTTTAGTTCTCTTTTACAAAACGTAGCATAGTCGAATTGTCGTCTCTAGATCTGAAAGTATCGTAGTTGTCGTTTTTAGTTTTAGGAAGCAATTCCATTGTTTTACATAGTTTATTATACAATTATTGTTGCATAAGATTTGAATTACTAGTTTTAGAGTGTCGAAAAGCAATTAACATTTCAAAATCGCAAAGTGTCTCTCTTCTTGCACTTCGTTTTGAAAAAGAATTTTGTTGAGTACAGTCGCTTTAAAAGTAATTCAGTTTTGCACATAGCTTTCTTAACATCATTTACACATTAAGAGAGCTGAAAACCAATACATGCATGTGCATTTGCATTTTGAATGCTTGGCTTGATTTAGGACTGTGCATATTAACGTGTGCTCTGTGCTTTGTGAAGTAAAGATGCTTGACTTTCTTCCCTTTAGTAGCTAGGATTTTCATTGCTGAAAGAAGATAAAATGTCTGTTTATCATCTTAGACTGCATTTAGGAATTATACATACATCACGTGGTGAACCTGAAAGGCAAACTGTTAAGCAAGATCAACTTAAAATAACTCCAATGAATCTAACAACACTTTGGAACTTAACGCACAGCATCTAGAGGTCTAGGCTAGGGACGTATTCCGGCGTCGTAAAGCCTGGTAACTGTTTATGCTATAGGAGATCAAGAGGAGCACATGAGATGGTTCTTCACCTAAGAATGATGATGAAGAAAATCTGGCCTTAGCAAGTAAGGCAAGGAAAAGGAAGGGGAAGGCTTCCCATTTCAAATTGAATTCTTATCATAGAGAGATGAAGGGTGACATGTCTAAAGTGAGATGCTTTAATTGTCACAAGATGGGACATTATGCGACTAATTTCCCATTGAAGAAGTCCAAGAAGGGATCCTTGGAAAGATGAGAAGGTGAGGCATTAGCCTCTCAGTTTGCAATGGACTTTACCCTCATCGCATGCATGGTATCATCGATGATGGGCTGTGTTTGGTATCTTGACAGTGGTGCCTCATTCCACATGACCGGTGATAAAAAGTTATTCAGTGCCTTGGAGGAGAAAGACCTTAACATGCACATAGACATGGGTGACAACGGAAGGTATATTGTTTTAGGAGTGGGCACAATTGCTTTTCAGAGGGATCATGGAGCTCCTATCACCTTGATAGATGTGATGTATGTGCCTAGACTGAAGAAGAACAGGGTATCGGTCGCAATGTTGGAGGACAAAGGATACGATGTTGTCTTCAGTAAAGGAAAGGCATTCCTATGACACAGCCATGGGTCAGACCAAGAGGATAGGGATTTGGGTGATGAATCTCTATAAAATAGAGGTAGATGATTTTGCAACATTTCATATGAAAGAAAAATTGGTTCAAAGCCAAGACATTGGCGAGTTGTGGCATAGGCGGTTGGACCATTTTCATCATGGGGCTTTGAAGATAATGCAACAGATATCTACAAGACTTCCCAAAGGTAAACTTGAGCAAGTTGACACATGCAAAGGTTGTACCTTGGGAAAGTACACCAATTCTTCCTTTCGTGATTTAGATAGTCGAGCAAAGACTATCTTAGAGTGTGTTCATATTGATGTGTATGGACCATTCTCGATGGCATCCACAATAAAGCAAAAGTATTATGTGATTTTCATTAATGACTATTCTCATAAATGCTTGATTTATTTCATGCAAAAGAAGGAACAAACCTTCAAAAAGTTTTGTGAGTTCAAATCTTTGTTCTAGAAGTAGTCGCGGAAGAAGCTCAAGGCCTTGAGAAGCGACAACGGTGGAGAATATGTCTCTCAAGAGTTTAAGTACTTCTATGCAATGGAAGGAATTAAATGAGAGCTTACGACACCTCATAGCCCACACTAGAATGGGGTGGCCAAGAGGAAGAACAGAACTATTATAGGGGCAACATAGACGATGCTGCATGACCAAGGCCCACCACTTCAGTTATGGGCTAAGGCATGTAACACATCGGTCTATTTGAAAAATAGAAGCCCGCATCACATACTTGGGATGAAGATGCTAGAGGAAGCTTTCTCTGGTAAGAGACCAGATGTGGGTCACTTCAGGATCTTTGGCTCATCGACATATTTCCATGTGATAAAGGATGCACGAAAGAAGATTGAGCTAACAACAGAGTTGGGGATATTTGTGGGGTACATTGATACACCTCAGAACTATCAGGTGTACTTGCCTACCAGTCGGAGGACAACGGTTCGTAGAGATCTCAAGTTTCATGAGTAGAAGGCCATGCGAGTTTCCCTTGAGAGGGAGTTCTAACTATAGGTTGTTGAGTAACTGTTGGTTCCTAAGGAGGAGGAACCTCAGATTGATGTGGAGCAGTCGCATGCAGAGGTTCTAGGAGTGGAGATATACACTCAAGCAGAGTCTTCCATAGATTGATGGAAGCACACAAGAGAAGCTGACAGATTGTTGAAGGATGCAAGAGAGAATGTGGGAGCACCATCTTCTCAGCGCAGACAGAGGAGGCCACCTAAGAGGTAAAATAGATACTTGGCCCTTCCTAGGGAACGTGTTGAGACCAAACCATCTTCCTTTGAGGAAGTAGTGAAATAGCCAATATGGATTGATGCTATGCTCAAGGATTATGACTCCATAGTTCGTAATAGTGTTTGGGGACGTGGTTCTGAGACTAAAGAGCAAGTCAGTTGTGAGTTCCCATTGGCTTTACAAGGTAAAGGAAGCTGCTGATGGTAGTGTGGAGAAGCATAAGGAAATATTTGTTGCCCGTGGCTTTTCACAGGTCGACAGGATCATCTTGTTGTAGTATATTTTTATAGAGGAGAAAGATGTTGACATTTTGACAATGGCATTTTCATAGTGTAAATTTGAGTTCCATGGATACAAGATCACGTTGGAAGACAATCCATTTCTTGTTGAGAGGGAGTGTTGAAATATGGAAACAATAATATTCCAATTTAATTTGTCCTTGAATTAAATTGTGAATTAAAATCGAATTTAGTCTTAACAACTACTTGGAAATAATTAATTGATTTATTTTGAATCAATTAGGTGGAGAAATTCAAGTTAGAAGTCTTTCTGAAGTCATGCAAGAGTTATCCCTTAAATTAAGGAGATAAGATTGAGTTATATTTGAGTTGTAATTAATTAACTTAGTTTACTGAGTTAAGTCCATTTAAATTAGTTCCAAACTGTTTGAGGAACTAATGATGAGTTAATAGTCAGTTGATTCATACATGCACTCAACTAGTGCCTCTAGTTAACTAAAGATTCCCACATCAGAAACTCATGCCTGTCTATTATGAAAAATACCCAATTGAGATTAAAGTCAAGGACAGTGTACTATTAGATGCATGTGTTTTCTTATAAAGAAAACTCATGCATGCAGTCAAGGAATCATTCCTTGAGGATTGCACAATTCTGAAAGTGTGTGAGATCATGTTTTCCACTTGGTTGAAGGTGAATCATCCACAAGGAACAACGCAAGGAAATAGGAGCTTGGAGGGTAGAGAGGAGGGCTGGAGAGAAGCCAAGATTTCCTATGAGCATCTGTGAGGATTGTATTAAGACCTGGCTAGCTGTGAGAGCTAAGGCTTTGTATGGTTCCACCTTGTATGATAATACAATAGTGTGGGGTTTTTAGCAGAGGCTTTCCCCAAAGTATTTTCATGTGCATTGCAATTGATTCTTCTTCTTCTGGTTATATTGTTCAGCTCGATCTTTAAACTTCAACAAATTGATAGTAGAAGTAGGTTATAGGATTCTACTTTGATTTATATTGCATTATCAGGTTAACCTACATCAAATATTCTGGAAGCGTATTTTTTTGTTCATGAAATTTCAAGTCCAGAAAATATTGTTTTCACTCTTCTCAAAGTATCCCCCATGTCAAGGATTGGTGGGAAACCTACTGCGAGGAGAAGGATGAAAGTACGGAGTCATTGTTCTCAGCTGCACCCACTTGGAATTCCTCTCGGGATGCCATCAAGGAGCAGTACTACCCTGTGAAAAGCTATGAGGACAAATACATAAAGTGGACCACGCTGTGACAGGGATGGGACCAAGATTTTCCAAAGTTCACCAACATTTTTCATACTCTTCACACACAGTTGGGTATCAAATATTCTAAGCTATATCTAGTACTCAAATATTGTGGATGCCTACATAGATACATCCAGGAAGAGATGGAGTTCCTAAACATCTCCTTGCTCGGCACGACATACCGATACGCTGTGAAAATCAAGCAAAAGTTCAAACAGAAGAAGCAAGACTTTGGATCTGTGAATCCAAAGGCCAAAGGACAAAGCCAAGGTAGGGTGATCCAAGATAACCTGTCGAAGCCACAATAAAAGAAAAACACCACAAAGTCGAAGAAGGACACAGTAAAGTCGTGTGAGTTCCATAGGAGCCCCACTCACAACACAAGTGAGTGTCAAACCATGCAATCGTTCGTGGCCGAGTTGAAGGCTTCAGAATCAGATGCATGATATAACCTTGAGACAGAACCTGACAAGGGGAATGGCAAAGGGAAGAAGATCAATGAGGTGGAGCCTAGCATCACTGTTGCCACCACCAAGACCCAGAAGAATGAGCCCGAAGATCGAAAGGAGGGGGAGCGTCTTTTCCACTCACAAATGTGGGTGAACGGTTCGCTGCTACAATTCATTATTGATAGTGTTAGCCATAAGAACCTCATTTCAGCAGAGGCCATGAATCGGTTGGGGCTACCAACTACACCACACCCACAGTTGTACAGTATTGGGTGGCTTCACCAAGGATGAGATCTCCATGTTTTCTAGTAGTGTCGCCTACCCTACAACATCAAACCCTTCACAGACAAGGTATTGTGTGATTTTACACCTCTGGATGTTTGTGATGTATTATTACGCTAGCCATAATGGTGGAGTCGACATGTTGTGTATGAGTCAAGGCCTTGTGTTGTTATTATTACTTTGGGTAATTCATTATACAGGATACCAGAGGTATCCCCACCTACCGCCACCTCTTTGGTCTCAATTAAGAAATGCAACAAGATCGTCTCCCGGAGTGGGAAATTCATTTTCTATTTGGTTCGCTCCCAAAGTAAGGGGAAGATCGTAGCCACATCCATGACCCCCACGAATGTTCCTACATGCAGCAGTAGCAACAAAGGGATATGGTCATGAAAGAACACAGGAGCATCTTCTCCTCACCCATAGGGGTACCATACAAGTTTCAAATGGGCGATAATGTTAGGTTGCATTTGCAGAAAGAACACCTTACAAGAGCCTATCAGAAGCTCAAACCACTATGACACGGTCCTTACAACATTACCAAGGCTATAGGAAACAATTCTTTCGAGCACAACATTCTTCCATTCCTTCACTTACACTAAGTGTTGAACGAGAAATGCCCTCAACCACGCCTCCCACCATTACTGGACACATCAATGAAATCGAGACCATTGCCTCATAAGGGGGGAGGAATGATCCATGTGGATGTTGGTGGCCACCCACCTATTCCATTTGGACCCCAAAAACCCTCTCTTTCAGTTTTTAAGTTTTTGTAATTCTAGCACAATTTACTAATTTTAGCAGTTTTTCACGTCCTGAACTTCTGAAGCCATTTTGAGGCCCTAAACAAACATTTTTTGGGAAATATGGGAGAAACATCGGTCCATGGACTGATGTTTATCTTCTGAGAGTTATAGTTCTTGGATAGATCTTTCTAAAAAGCTATTGTACATGTCAAACAAAAATCAGGTGCCAAAGTTACAACCCCAGGAAGCTAATGTACCAACTTACTCAAAACGGGGCCCATAATTTGGTGCTTCATCTTCTAGGGTTGGCTTTTGGGATGTTAAGGGTTTTCCTTTGTTTCTCGTTGTTTCTCAACAATAAACAGGCCTTTGAGACTCACTGTAACATAGTTCAGGGGCATGTAGCTACCACATCTCCTCTTAGAGATGAGCTACCATCACCCTAGCTGGTTTATTTCCAATTCTTCTTATCAGCATATTTCAGTATTTTACATTAGTGAAATGAAATATTATTTCTGCTGCATCTTCGTGTTTATGGTTAGCTCTGTAATTTGTTGTGTTCCTATTTAAATCCAAATTAGTAACCCTTTAGATAAGCCCCAGAATGGGCCTTATCTTAAGAAATACTATGCATGAGTTTTTCATGCATTGCTGTGTACAGAAGTGTGTTTTTCATTTTGTACATGTTTGGCTTGGTGTGTAAACATTTTCCGCTTATTGTGTCCTTTTTTCTTCTAATGCAGATGTATGTTGTACCTTATGTCAGTTTTGGTGATGGTGCATGTCACAGTGCTCACATCTTTCCTCCGTGGCATGGGTTATCTACGATCCTCACGGTGAGTTGGTGGATCTTCAAGGTATTTGTCTAGGGTGTACTGTTAGCCTCCTGCTCATAGCAGGTATTCATCTTTCATGTTCGACATTTCTACATACCAAATATGTCATACTTTGCATGCTGCAATGTTCCATATTTGTTACTGAGGCCAAAGAAGTGTCCATGAGAGTGTGCTAGTCTAACTGCCTCTACTGTATTCGAAAGACTATCTTAGAGTGAGTTCATATTGATGTGTATGGACCATTCTCGATGGCATCCACAACAAAGCAAAGGTATTATGTGATTTTCATTAATCACTATTCTCATAAATGCTTGATTTGTTTCATGCAGAAGAAGGAACAAACCTTCACAAAGTATTGTGAGTTAAAAGCTTTGGTCGAGAAGGAGTCGTGGAAGAAGCTCAAGGCCTTGAGAAGCGAAAATGGTGGAGAATATGTCTCTCAAGAGTTTAAGTACTTCTATGCAATGGAAGGAATTAAATGAGAGCTTACGACACCTCATAACCTACAATAGAATGGGGTGGCCAAGAGGAAGAACAGAACTATTATAGGGGAAACATAGACGATGCTGCATGACCAAGGCCCACCACTTTAGTTATGGGCTAAGGCATGTAACACATCGGTCTATTTGCAAAATAGAAGCCCCCATCACATACTTGGGATGAAGATGCTAGAGGAAGCTTTCTCTGGTAAGAGACCAGATGTGGGTCACTTCAGGATCTTTGGCTCATTGACATATTTCCATGTGACAAAGGATGCACGAAAGAAGATTGAGCTGACAACATAGTTGGGGACATTTTTGGGTACATTGATACACCTCACAACTATCGTGTGTACTTGCCTACTAGTCGGAGGACAATGGTTCATAGAGATCTCAAGTTTCATCAGTAGAAGGCCATGCGAGTTTCCCTTGAGAGGGAGCTCTAACTATAGGTTGTTGAGGAACTGTTGGTTCCTAAGGAGGAGGAGCCTCAGATTGATGTGGAGCAGTCACATGTAGAGGTTCTAGGAGTGGATATATACACTCAAGCAGAGTCTTCCATAGATTGATGGAAGCACACAAGAGAAGCTGACAGATTGTTGAAGGACGGAAGAGAGAATGTGGGAGCACCATCTTCTCAGCGCAGACAGAGGAGGCCACCTAAGAGGTAAAATAGATACTTGGCCCTTGCTAGGGAATGTGTTGAGACCAAACCATCTTCCTTTGAGGAAGTAGTGAAATAGCCAATATGGATTGATGCTATGCTCAAGGATTATGACTCCATAGTTCGTAATAGTGTTTGGGACGTGGTTCTGAGACCAAAGAGCAAGTCAGTTGTGAGTTCCCATTGGCTTTACAAGGTAAAGGAAGCTGCTGATGGTAGTGTGGAGAAGCATAAGGAAATATTTGTTGCTCGTGGCTTTTCACAGGTCGACAGGATCATCTTGTTGTAGTATATTTTGATAGAGGAGAAAGATGTTGACATTTTGACAATGGCATTTTCAAAGTGTAAATTTGAGTTCCATAGTTACAAGATCACATTGGAAGATAATCCCTTTCTTGTTGAGAGGGAGTGTTGAAATATGGAAGTAATAATATTCCAATTTAATTTGTCCTTGAATTAAATTGTGAATTAAAATCGAATTTAGTCTTAACAACTACTTGGAAATAATTAATTGATTTATTTTGAATCAATTAGTTCGAGAAATTCAAGTTAGAAGTCTTTCTGAAGTCATGCAAGAGTTATCCCTTAAATTAAGGAGATAAGATTGAGTTATATTTGAGTTGTAATTAATTGAATTAGTTTACTGAGTTAAGTCCATTTAAATTAGTTCCAAACTGCTTGAGGAACTAATGATGAGTTAATAGTCAGTTGATGCATACATGCACTCAACTAGTGCCTCTAGTTAACTAAAGATTCCCTCATCAGAAACTCATGCTTGTCTATTATGAAAAATGCCCAGTTGAGATTAAAGTCAAGGACAGTGTACTATTAGATGCATGTGTTTGCTTATAAAGAAAACTCATGCATGCAGTCAAGGAATCATTCATTGAGGATTGCACAATTCTGACAGTGTGTGAGATCAGGTTTCCACTTGATTGAAGGTGAATCATCCACAAGGAACAACGCAAGGAAATAGGAGCTTGGAGGGTTGAGATGACGGCTGGAGAGAAGCCAAATTTCCTATGAGCATTTGTGAGGATTGTATTAAGAGCTGGCTAGCTGTGAGAGCTAAGGCTTTGTATGGTTCCACCTTGTATGATAATACAATAGTGTGGGGTTTTTAGAAGAGGCTTTCCCCAAAGTATTTTCATGTGCATTGCAATTGATTCTTCTTCTTCTGGTTATATTGTTCCGCTCGATCTTTAAACTTCCACAAATTGATAGTAGAAGTAGGTTATGGTATTCTACTTTGATTTATATTGCATTATCGGGTTAACCTACATCAAATATTCTAGAAGGGTAGTTTTTTGTTCATGAAATTTCAAGTCCAGAAAATATTGTTTTGACTCTTCTCAAAGTAGCCCCCATGTCGAGGATTGGTGGGAAACCTACTGCGAGGAGAAGGATGAAAGTACGGAGTCATTGTTCTCAGCCGCACCCACTTGGAATTCCTCTCGGGATGCCATCAAGGAGTAGTACTACCCTGTGAAAAGCTATCACGACAAATACATAAAGTGGACCACGCTGTGACAGGGATGGGACCAAGATTTGCAAAAGTTCACCAACATTTTTCATACTCTTCACACACAGTTGGGTATCAAAGATTCTAAGCTACATCTAGTACTCAAATATTGTGGATGCCTACATAGATACATCCAGGAAGAGATGGAGTTCCTAAACATCTCCTTGCTCGGCACGACATACCGATACGCTGTCAAAATCAAGCAAAAGTTCAAACAGAAGAAGCAAGACTTTGGATCTGTGAATCCAAAGGCCAAAGGACAAAGCCAAGGTAGGGTGATCCAAGATAACCCGTCGAAGCCACAATAAAAGAACAACACCACAAAGTCAAAGAAGGACATAGGAAAGTGGTGTGAGTTCCATAAGAGCCCAACTCACAACACAAGTGAGTGTCAAACCAGGCAGTCGTTGGTGGCTGAGTTGAAGGCTTCAGAACCAGATGCATGATATAACCTTGAGACAGAACCTGACAAGGGGAATGGCAAAGGGAAGAAGATCAATGAGGTGGAGCCTAGCATCACTGTTGCCACCACCAAGACCCAGAAGAATGAGCCCGAAGATCGAAAGGAGGGGGAGCGTCTTTTCCACTCACAAATGTGGGTGAACAGTTCGCCGCTACAATTCATTATTGATAGTGTTAGCCATAAGAACCTCATTTTAGCAGAGGTCATGAAGTTGTTGGGCCTACCAACTACACCACACCCACAACTGTACAGTATTGGGTGGCTTCACCAAGGATGAGATCTCCATGCTTTCTAGCAGTGTCGCCTACCCTACAACATCAAACCCTTCACAGACAAGGTATTGTGTGATCTTACACCTCTGGATGTTTGTGATGTATTATTACACTAGCCATAATTGTGGAGGCGACATGTTGTGTATGAGTCAAGGCCTTGTGTTCTTATTATTACTTTGGGTAATTCATTATACAGGATACCAGAGGTATCCCCACCTACCGCCACCTCTTTGGTCTCAATTAAGAAATGCAACAAGATCGTCTCCCAGAGTGGGAAATTCATTTTCTATTTGGTTCGCTCCCAAAGTAAGGGGAAGATCGTAGCCACATCCATGACCCCCACGAATGTTCCTACATGCAGCAGTAGCAACAAAGGGATATGGTCATGAAAGAACACAGGAGCATCTTCTCCTCACCCATAGGGGTACCAGACAAGTTTCAAGTGGGAGATAATGTTAGGTTGCATTTGCAGAAAGAACGCCTTAGAAGAGCCTATCAGAAGCTCAGACCACTATGACACGGTCCTTTCATCATTACCAAGGCTATAGGAAACAATTCTTTGGAGCACAACATTCTTCCATTCCTTCACTTACACTAAGTGTTCAACGAGAAATGCCCTCAACCACGCCTCCCACTATTACTAGACACATCAGAGAATACATAACAACTCACCAGGGACCAAGCTCAGTAGATGGAGGAACTCAATGCAATGGAGACCATTGCCTCCTAAGGGGGGAAGGAATGATCCATGTGGATGTTGGTGGCCACCCACCTACTCCATTTAGACCCCTAAAACCCTCTCTTTCAGTTTTTTAGTTTTTGTAATTCTAGCACAATTTGCTAATTTTAGCAGTTTTTCAGGTCCTGAACTTCTGAAGCCATTTTGAGGCCCTAAAAAAACATTTTTTGGGAAATATGGGAGAAACATCGGTCCATGGACCGATGTTTCTCTTCCGGGAGTTACAGTTCTTGGATAGATCTTTCTAAAAAGCTATTGTACATGTCAAACGAAAATCAGGTGCCAAAGTTACAACCCCAGGAAGCTAATGTACCAACTTACTCGAAGCGGGGCCCATAATTTGGTGCTTCATCTTCTAGGGTTGGCTTTTGGGATGTTAAGGGTTTTCCATTAGTTCTCATTGTTTCCCAACAATAAAGAGGCCTTTGAGACTCATTGTAACATAGTTCAGGGGCATCTAGCCACCACATCTCCTCTCAGAGATAAGATACCATCACCCTAGCTAGTTTATTTCCAATTCTTCTTGTCAGCATATTTCAGTATTTTACATTAGTGAAATGAAGTATTATTTCTACTGCATGTTCGTGTTTATGGTTATCTCTGTAATTTGTTGTGTTCGTATTTAAATCTAGATTAGTAACCCTTTAGATAAGCCATAGAATGGGCTTTATCTTAAGAAATACTATGCATGAGTTTTTCATGCATTGCTGTGTACATAAGTGTGTTTTTCATTTTGTACATGTTTGGCCTGGTGTGTAAACATTTGCCACTTATTGTGTCCTTTTTTCTTGTTATGCAGATGTCTGTCGTACCTTATGTCAATTCGCTGATGGTGCATGTCACAGTGCTCACATCTTTCCTCCGCGGCATGGGTTATCTACGATCCTCACGGTGAGTTGGTGGATCTTCAAGGTATTTGTCTAGGGTGTACTGTTAGCCTCCTTCTCATAGCAGGTATTCATCTTTCATGATCGACATTTCTACATAACAAATATGTCATACTTTGCATGCTGCAATGTCCCATATTTGTTACTGAGGCCAAAGAAGTGTCCATGAGAGTGTGCTAGTCTAACTGCCTCTGTTGTATTCCAATTTTGATGAGTTATTCCATTTTTGAAGAATTTTCAGTTAAAGGGAGGTCCAAACAGCTTAATCTTGGTCTCCCTAGGTTTCAATTTCCTGTTGTAGAATAGAGAATCATTATTTGTCCAAACAGCTTAATCTTGGCAGATTCTTAGATAGTAGAGACGGCAAGGGTGCCTCAACAGCCTAATCTGAGCCCCCTGGATGAAAGAGTATGTTAGATAGGAGCCGGTACAAAAAGAACAAAGTTGAAAGCTGGGTTTGCTAGTTTAAGTGCCCCAATCCAAAAAGAAAAAATTCTAGGTAAAGTAGGTTGGGTAAGTAGTTTTGTGGTTGCAGAAATCAAGCTATGTGATCCATTTCATGTTTTCAAGTGTTATACTTATCCAGATCACAGTTTTTGAGGCACTTTTTCATTTTGATCAGATCAAGAAAGGCATCTATAATTCCCCCTTCATTTCCTCAGAAATCATTCACTAACATCCCCTCAAGGACCTTAGGATCTGCCTGCAATTACAAGAGCTCTTGAAAAAGGGTTATACAATGTCTTGCCATGGGGGGCACCTATACTTTTTTTCAAGAAAAAATATTTCACATTTAGACTGTGCATTTATTATGGTGAGTTTAATAAGTTAATAATAAAAAATAAAGATTCATTTCTTTGATTTGATGAGTGATGAGTGCGAGAGGAAACAATTTTCTGAAGAAAAAAAATGATATAAGAACACGTTTCCATGACTTGCCCATAAAGAGTGAAAATATCGAGAAAATGGTCTTCAAAACCACATACAGTTCATTGTGTTACCTTTTGGTCTCATGAAGGCACCCACAACTTTCATGTAATTGATGAATAATATACGTCACGCTTACCTTGATAAGCCTTTACTAGTTTTCATCAATGATACTCTTGAGCATTCAAGAATGAGGAGCACACATATCTTTTGAGGCTGTTATCACAAACACTAAAGGAGCATCAACTATTTGCAAAACTCAGCAAATGTGAGATTTATAAAGAAAAAATAAAATTCTTGGGAAGGATTAACATTGGATCTCGAGAAGATTGAGGCTATCATGAATTCGTCCATACTAAACTATGTATGCGGAGTTCACTCATTCATGTGAATTGCAGGATATAATGGAAGGGTGATAGAATCCTTCTTAATATTAGCTTATCTTATCACCCCCTTCGAGAAAAAGGGCGTGAATTATTATTGGACATCCAAATGCCAAGAAAGCTTCGATAAGCTAAAACAATTGTTAAGCGCAACCCCTATACTAAAAATTGCGTATCTGAGTAAAGAATTCACTCTTTGTACAGATTCTTGTTCAGGGGGCCTTTGGAGGAGTATTGATGCACGAAAATGTTTTAATAGCTTATGGGTCCACGGAGTTAAAAGTACATGAGAAAACTATTTAGTGTATGATTTAGAATTGGTAGCACTCATACATGTTCTTAAAATATGGAGATACTATCTACTTGTAAAGAAATTTACATAGGTAAATCATCAAATCAGTCTGAAATATTTTTTGAGCTAGCAAGACTTAAATGTTAGGTAAGCAATATGGTTGGCATTCCTCAACAATTTTGACTTTGAAATATGACACATAGAAGGGAAGGAACAAAAACTAGCATATTCTCTAAGTAAACATGTTCATGTTGTGATAGGGGTATCTGTTAGTATTGTGCTTACATATTTTTTTTAGAAGGTGAAGAAGTCACTACATCAAGATCCTCGTTATTTAGAAACTTAACAAAAATTATAGCAAACACTACATAGAGCGTATGCTAAAAAATATAGAAAATATACTCACTGAATCAAATCAACTGTATATTCCTAATGTGAGGAAATTGAAGCAAACAAGAATAGATGAGTATCACAAAAGACCTTACACATACCATCCTGATTAGAAAAAATGGTTACCGCATTAAGGAAAAAAATGTTTTGGCATTCTATGAAGAGGGATGTGGCCTAAAGGTAGAGAATCAACATCGAGCTGGATTGTTAAACCCTCTACCCATACCTTAATGGAAGTGGGAGGAAATTTTAATTTCCTTTATCGATGCATTACTAAGGAAAAGAATTGAGCTGAATTCTATCACGGTGGTTATAGATGTGTCTACGATAGCTTACCACTTTATACCCATGTAATCTATTTTTGGGTGTTCCGAGATAGCTAATATTTTCAGGAGAGACATCTTTCGCCTACATGGAATACTCAAGGAAATAGTGTGCGGTAGAGACGATAAGTTTACCTCCAAGTTTTGGAAGGAATTATTGAGAGGTATGGGAACATAATTGGATTTTAGTACAACATATCACTGGTAGATGGATGGGCAGATAGAAAGGACCAATCAAATTTGGGAGGATATGATAAGAATTAATGTTATGAATCAACCTACCAAGTGGGAGGATTTTCTACATTTAGCATAATTTTCTTATAATAATAGTTATGAGGGTTCTATTAAAATGAGTCCCTTTGACACTTTGTATGGAATAAAATGTAATACATCCCTAAGCTCGAGCTAACCAAAAGATAAGCTAATATTTAGGGAGATGTTTTGCAGTAAATGGAATAGATAGTGCGGAAAATCAAGGAGAATATAAAAAACAGACAAGATCAACAAAAATGTTATGTAGACAAAAAGAGATTGCATAGAGAATTCCACATCTAAGACCATGTATATTAGGATTAAATCCCATGAAGAGTACTCTTAGCAGAGGAACTTGTGCAAAGCTGGCACGATGATTTTCTGGGCCTTTTGAAATCCTGAATAGAGTTATGCTAGTGGCTTATGAGCTTCCTTATGAGAGCGTCGAAAGTGATTACCGTCTAGTCAATTAGAACACCAATCCTGACCATGTGGAAAATCCTTGCCTCCATTCTTGTGTAAGAAGGTATCTAGAACAACTCTTAAGATCAAGGGTTTCTTTCTATAATTCTTGAGAATGGAATATACAGAGGGGCAAGGGATAAAATTACCTGGTGTGAATCAAATGATCATGTATGACATTCGTTATTCCCCACTAAAATTTCATCACCCGTGATAAGTGCGAATGCAGAAAGGGAGTGACATGTCAAGCCACCTTGTCTCAAGACAAACCCAAGCTGGTTGGTAGGGTCCTAAATCGAGTTTGATACCCTACATTAGTAGAAAACAATAGAAAATGCATGTAGTCGAAGTGCCATATGAGGCTACATTTCGTTGTTGTAGAGCCTTCTACTTTAGTGGAAAATAAAAAGAACCAAGTGAAAGGAGGACAGATAAGGAAAAATACGAGGTTTTGATAGTGAATTTTTACACCCTTGATGAGTGAGGAAAGATCTAGGTCATTTAATTCCAATGTCTTGGCCATGGTGAGGGCCATGTGACATAGTACCCAGTTCACATGGGCCATGAAACATGTAACGAGTGAATTGGAGGTTAGGTGGAGTGTGTGGAACAATTGTAGCGCTTAATAAGATTCTCAAACACAACGAGGGTTGTACATGGTCCCTAGATTATAATATTAATCAATGATGGGAGACAAAGTTCATGTTATAATAATTTTGAAAGAAGTGTATTCATATATTTGGAGGAAACACATATGTGTACCAAGATATTTATAACCAAACTTAGGAACATCGGTCTACACCATAAATCAAGTGGGTCTTTCCTCACAAACTTTAGTTGGGTGCTTGACACAGGAAGTAATTTTTTCATATTCAATTAAAAAAAACATGGACAACCATAATCACATGAAGCTAGTTACAAATATATTCATTATGGAAAATAAATAAATTAAGGAATGTGCCATATGTAGCATTACAGTTTAAGGAATCACCATATCTAGTATTACAATTTTGACATTGAGTATAATGTAAGTTTCTTGTAAGATGGGCATCTGAGAAATGGTACTAGAGCACGAGTTGCCAGAACAAGTTTAAGAAAAAGACACCGACATAGTTATAGAGTAAGAAGTAGTAGAAGTAAATGTGACATAGTCATAGTAGTTGGTTTGTTTCATAGGGTGTTGAATTGAAGCAAACTATTGTAGAATGATGGAGAAATTTCCTCCAGCAATCACTAGCGGGGAGGATTTTTCTATGGATCTGTGTGAAGATAGAACCTCACTGCCCTCTCGGTTCATGGATATAGTAAGAATTCAACAACAAGAATTACCACAACTTCGGCGTATTAATGAATGGTTAATAAAAGCTAGTGAGCAAGAGGAAAAGTTGATTAAATATTTCTAGGTGTATGAGTATGATAGTAAACTAAAGATAGACTTAGCTATTTATCGATTGCAAGGTAATGTTAGCCTTTGATGGGAAGAGGTAAAAAATGTGAAATTGCGAGAAGAAAAGATAGTTTCTTGGGAGGAATTCCAGAAGGAGTTCAAGTCACAATATCTCAGTGAGTGTTATTATGATGACTCGGTCAAGGAATTTCATGAATTAAGACTCAGACATCTAACCATGGATGAGTTTGTGGCTAATTTTATAAACTTCCTAAAGTCTATTCCCTAACTTAAAGAGGAGAAGGCCAAAGTACAATAGTTCCTAAAAGAATTTCTATTCTCGTATAAGAAGAAAATTGAGTTCAATAATCCAAAATATATGGATGAAGTGGTGAGGAAGGCTAGATTGTGTTATCACCAATTCAAGTATAGAAGTGAAGGTGTAAAATCATGGAAAAACAAAGACATCACCAAGGTGGGAGGGACCATAGAAAGACAGAAACATTCGAACCTCAAGAATCTTGGTAAGGATCATTAAAGGAAGAAGTTTAGCAAAGGAAATACAATTTTGCCTACAAAGTCTTATACTGGCTCGAAAACCACAGAATTGAAGAACAAGAAAAATAACAACATAAAGGAAAGGAAACCATTGAAATGTTGGGGCTACAGCAAGCCACAATTTATAAGATATTGTCTGCATAATCCTAGATCTCTATAGAACGTTCAGGTAGTTAAAGAGGCAACAACCATGAATTATTTTGCTCAGATTATTCCTAGAATTAGCGCAACATTGGAGGACATATAAGCTAAGCATAAATCTAATGTGATTGAAATTGAAGGTACCATATTAAACCAAATTTTGTCTATTTTAATTCATCTGGGGGCTAGTTTAAGCTACATCATCCCCTAAACTGTGCAATAGTGTATTTCGAAATCTGAAAAATTAAAAAATGCATGGTTGGTACAGTTAGAAACTATTACCAAAAAAAAAGTAACGAGTCAAATAAAACAATGTCTCCTTAATTGAAATGGTTATCCTAGAGAAACAGATTTAAATATTCTTTCGCTAGGGTCTCATTATCTACTCATTTGCATGACTAGCTGGAAAAAACAAGTAGAAGTTATAAATTGTCTAGAGATAATAGTTATTTGTCTTAATCAAAATGAACACACATGGCTAATTAGATGAAATCCAAAATGAGTATTAGTTTGACAAATCTCAGTATTACTGCAGAAAAGAAGTGCAAGAAAAGGATGTGAGTTGTATATGGTAGAGATGAGAACTAGTGATTAGATAATAGAAGAAGGAAATTTAAATACTCTAGTGGTGATTAAGGAATTTCAAGATGTATTTCAAGAATAAATTTAGGGGTTAACCCCACATAAGGATATATATTTTACAATTGATTTATTACTAGGTTCAATTCGTGTGTCTAAAGCCCTGTATCGAATGAGCATACCAGAACTGCTAGAATTGAAAATGAAATTATAGGAGCTCCTCGACAAGGGTTATATAAAATCAAGTGTCTCACGATGGGGTGCACCTATACTTTTTCTCAAAGAAAAAGATTAGACATTTACAATGCACATTGATTATCATGAGTTGAATAAGTTAATAATAAAAAACAAATACCCATTTTCTCGAATCAATGATCTATTTGATCAAGTGAGAAAGGAAACAATTTTCTCAAAATTTGATTTAAGTATGAGCTACCATCAACTGCACATAAAGAGTGGAGATATCGAGAAAAAAACATTTATAACTAGATACAACCATTATGAGTTTGTTGTGTTACCTTTTGGTCTCACGAATTCACCCACAACTTTCATGTGTTTGATGAGTACTATACTTCACCCTCACCTTGATAAGTTTGTACTAGTGTTCACATATGATATTGTATTGTATTCAAAGAATGAGGAGGAGCACAAAGAGAATTTGAGGTGAGTATTACAAACACTAAGGGAGCATCAATTTTATGAAACACTCAGAAAATGTGACTTTTATAAGGACATAATATAGTACTTGGGACATGTTATTTCTAACGAAGGATTAGTAGTGGATCGTAAAAGAATTAGGTAATCATGAATTGGCCCATGTACCAAAGGACGTATACGATGTTTACTCATTCATGGGAATTGCACAATATTATAGAAGGTTCATAGAATCCTTCTCAATAATAGCTTATCCTATCACCTCTTTGTAGAAAATGGGTGTGAATTTTGATGGATAGCCAAATTCGAAGAAAGATTTGATAAGATGAAACAATTGTTAAGCACATGCCCTATACTAAAAATTGCATATCCCAATAAAGAATTCATTGTTTGTAGGTTCTTGTTTGGAAGGCCTTAGAGGAGTATTGATGCAAGATAATGTTGTAATAGCTTACAGATCGAGGAAGTTGAAAGTACATTAGCAAAACTATATAGTGTATGATTTTGAATTGACATCAGTGATACACACACTTAAAATATGGAGACACCATCTATGTGGAAATAAATTTTCACTCGTAACTTTTTTTCCACTAGAAAAATCCGTAATTTTTCATTATATTTGGAAAAATTACATATTGTAGATGCTTTACGCATATGCGGTTCCCACTGTGTATATGACAGTGTTCCATATTTACATAAATATTGTGCGGTGCACTATGGATTTCTTCAAAAATAAAACTATTTACGTGTTGCCATAGGGCTGGTATCAAAACACAATATCAAAAATATACATTGTCTGGTCATCATGTATAAGCATTATCTGCCTATCAAAAAACAAAAAAATTGTGCAGTATATTAAGATCCTGGTGCATACTGATATCCTTGGTCTGTGTAAGGCCGGTGAAAATATTTGTATTCATTCTGTTCTTTCACCTCAGTGACCTCCCATATGCCTCTGTCCATCAGCGCAACCTCTTTGGATAATTTGTTAGCATGGCCATTATGTTCCCTGTATATGTGAGAGAAAGTGATGTTGTTAAAAGCTGCCTTGAAAACAAAAACTTCATTTTGGATGATGCTGAGTGTGTGTATGTGACAGTCAGATATGCCATTGAACCAATTTATTACAAATTTTGAATCCCTGAAAATATTGATGCTGGTGCAATGGTGATGAAGGGTAAAGTGGAGAAGATGTCGAAGAGTGATAAGCTCAGCGAAGTTATTTGTACCCGAACCCAGGCCTTCTTTTACAATATAATGGTGATGTTCATTTATATGCAACGTGAAACCTCCCCCACAACTTTGATGATTTTCTGCCCCAACAAAGAAGGCCCAAGGGGTATTTTTGTCAATGCAAGGGGGCGGATGAGGTTGGCGCGTCTTTGGGGGCTAAGGGTCTGGGAGCTCCTTGTATGCAACAGAGATAGCAGCTTCAATCAGAGGCCAAGTGATAGGTTTGTCCTCGAAAATAGTTCGGTTTTGAGCCTTCCAAATCTGCCAGATTACGAGAATCGGTAGGATTGTTATTTTCGCTCCCTTATGTTTTTGAACCCAATTTTCCCAAGTTCCGATCAGGTCCGCTCCCTCCCAGTTGCCAATGAAGGGGAAGTGATTTGAGAGGGATTGCCAAAGTTCCTGTGTAGCGCTACATCTCAGGAAGAGATGCTCTGTGGATTCTGCTGCCTCTTTACACATCACGCACCAGGTTGGCCCATGTATTAATCTGTGCATAAGATGTTCACCAGTAGGTACCTTATCCCTCAATACACACCAGAAGAATAGTTTAGATCTAGGCGGAGCTGTTAGCTTCCAAATGCTTTGACACCAGGTTGGGATATGATCTGGTTTTTTGTGACTACTGAGAGTGATATATCCAGCCTTTGGTGAATATTTACCATTCTCAGCCTGACTCCATATTAATTCATCAGGTCCATCTCTGATTCTAATATGTGACTCAGTTAGTGCGGCACAGTATTCATGCCATTCCTGATGCCATATGTGTGGCAGATTCATTTGTTGTGCCGACATCCAAGCCTGGTGAAAGCTCCCCGAGTTCTCGTGATCGTCAACTTGTGCAATTACATTAATGTTCCGGGAGTGTAGGAACTGAATCAGTTCAAGTGGTAGGGTATGTCTTCCTCCGCTGCCAATCCATGGATCCATCCCAATCCTAGC